>OX101752.1:97653029-97793600 GCA_944452675.1 Tachina lurida
TGCGCAGAGGTGGTTTAAACTCAACGGGGGTTTTCAGCTTTCTAGCAGCGCGCCACAAGGAGTAATTAGATGCTGGAGTGACATCAAGACCTTCCAGATAATTTTTAAGAGATGCAGTTTTTTCAATTGCAAGTAACTCTTGGAGTCGTTTAGTGCACTCTTTAAATCTGATTTTAAGTTGTGGTGATCTGTGCTGTTGCCATTCCCTTCTAGCCCTTCTTTTTTCACGTACGAGACGTTCAATGTCTGTAGAATAAATTTTATTAAATCCAGTCTGCGGATGGGAGGTAGTAGCATGCTCAGCAGCCTGTGTAACCATTTCGTTAAGGTTGACGATGTTAGCTTCAATATCCTCGGGTGTTCTTAGCGTAATGTTTTCCATGCAATGACTACTAAGATATTTTTTGAATCGCAGCCAATTTACACTACTGATCATCTTCACATACGAGTGAGGTAAATCACTTCTCTGTGGGCTACAGATTGTAACAATCGTGGGAGAGTGATCGGACGAGAGATCTAAAAAAGCTTCAACGTTAACTAATTCCCTAGAAATGTTTTTCATGACGCCAAAATCTATAACATCCGGAATTTTATTTATGTCAGTAGGCCAGTAAGTAGGCTCCCCACTCGAAATGACGTCCAAGCCCATTTTTGAAATTGTGTTGAACAACGCTCGACCTCTGGGTGTAATATGACGCGAACCCCAGAACGTATGCTTAGCATTATAGTCGCCAGCTGCCACGAAACAAGGGCCAAGAGATCTATAGAAATCCTCGTATTGATTCTCAGTAATTCCGAATCTGGGAGGGGAGTAAATTGATGATATCACAAAATTTGTGCAAAAATTTTCAACACAAATATTCGTTGCTTGTAGATGTTCCTCACAAATGTTGTCAATAATATAATGTTTGAGTCTTGACTTTATTAGAATTGCTGATCCACCACATGCTCTTCCTCTCGGGTCCTTTGAATCATATAAGGTGTAGCCAGAAATTTTAAACCGGCTTCTCGAAGTCAAATGAGTCTCTGAGACCAACATTATATCGATATTTTTTTCCGTGAGGAAGTGCTCAAGTTCATTTTTATGTTGGCGAATGCCGTTTGCGTTCCAGAAACATAGTTTTAACGTGTTCATGGTTTGCTGACTAATGCTTGAAGCAGCGGATTCTGCATTCTCAGCATTTCTTGCATCATTCTAGTCATATTTGTTGTAAAGTTGTTTATAGTTAGCACCAGATTCTCAATAGTAGCTTCAAGACGACTAAAGTTAAGGCTAGAGTTTGCATTCGTTGAATTACTTGGCGGTGGAACCTTTTGTGTGGGAATAGAACTAGTCTTAGCAGCATCGGCATACGATACACGTGAAGTAACTAGTTTGCTAGTTTGGGGAAGAGTGGCGGAGTAAGCGTTTGCTGATTGAGCTGGAACTAGTTTAGGTTTTTGACCCATAGCCTGTTTAACAAAAGAATATACAGGGCATCCCCTGTAGTTAGCGGTGTGGTTACCTCCACAATTACTGCATTTTTTTTCTGCTTGATCTTTTGGCTTCGTGCAGCTAGCAGTACCGTGCAATTCACCGCAGATAACACAAACTGTAGGTAAATTGCAGTAAGCCTTTGTGTGACCATATTCTTGGCAATTGTGGCACTGTATGGGACCTGAACGCTTATGTGGCTCTTCAACTGTAATTTTTCGGTATAGAAGGTATTTTAGGCTATAAATTGGATGTGTATCGTTTTTTTTCAATTGTATATCATTTGGCTCCAGTTCAACACGAAATAGAGGCTGGGGGATCTTCTCTCTATTGATTATATTAGTAACACTTTTTACTTTAAATCCTTGTATGATGAGTGCATCTTTTATTTCGTCGGGATTAACATAAGCATCAATGCCCTTCAATACGACCTGCATACCTTTAGCACTTTTAAGCTGATAAGTATAAAAATTAGTTTTATTTTTTTCGAAATCAGTAATAATTTTGCGGAAATCTTTTTCTTCGTATATTTGAATTTTTGTTTCATCAATTTTACCACGTTTTATTGGAATAACGTGAAATGCGTTCTCACCAACTGCCGAGACTAATTTTTTAATAAGGGCGTTCGAATTTTTTTCTCTCAGGTATATTGGTGGTGGCTTGGAAGTTTTTTTGGATGAAACAGCGGGTTGGTCGTTATTTGCTTGCAGTATTGAAAAACGATTTTGACGGTTAACTGCTGCGACATCGTTATCCCTGGATATCTTGGGAACCGATGAAATTTTTGATTAATTTGGGCTTCGCCCGCGCTTTAAAATTGTGATATATCTGTCCATTCCGACTTGGACCTTGGGTTTTGGGCTGCTCTTATCTTCAGTGACAACTTGGTTAAGTGATGACCCCGAGCCCGAAGCGGGTGATATCGCTGAGTTAAATGTAGATGTACTAGGCAATAATGTCTACGATTCACTAGTTGGCATTGGACAAAGCGAAGTTGATCGCTGACGAAACTGTGGTTTTGCCGTTAGAAAAAGTCTATTATCAGATTTTTGATACTTATTAAGAGCTTCAGAACTCACAGCAAGTCTATTATCAGATTTTTTATTTTTATTCAAAAAAAGAAGGAGGTTAACAATTCGTCACTATTTTTTTTTTTTAGGTATGTAGGTCCATAACTCGGTGCATTTTAGACCGATTGTAAAAATTTTTTTGTTGTCTGAGAGGGTATAGCTTCCCATTGGTCCCATTTGAAAAAAGTGGGCGGGGTCACGCCCACAATTTTTTAAATTTGATTTATTGATCTTCTACTTATTTCATTGCTGCGAAACCTAGCAAACATCCTTGGTTCTTGTAATTAAAAAATTCTTGAGTTGAAAAAATGGGCGGGGCTGCGCCCATTCAAATGTATTATAACATTACACGCGGTTCTACTAAACCGATTTTTACAAAACTTAGCTCACACCTTGAACTCTAAAATAAACAAAATTTTCTTTTAAAAAAATGGGCGGGGTTACGCCCATTAAAATTTTATATTATATTTCACAGGGTTCTATTTCACCGATTTTTACGAAACTTGGCACACACCCTAAGCTTTAATCAAGGCACAAAATTGCGTTAAAAAAGTCGGCGGGGCACGCCTATTAAACTTTAGTTTAATTAATTTCATGTGCTTGTATTTAACAAATATTGACGAAACTTGGCACACACCCTAAGCTTTAATAAAGCCAAAAAATTGCGTTAAAAAAGTGGGCGGGGTCACGCCTACAATTTTTTAAATTTGATTTTGTAATCTTCTACTCATTTGATTGCTGGGAAACCTAGCAAACATCTTTGGTTTTTGTAATTTCAAAATTTTTAAGTTGAAAAAATGGTTGGGGCTACGCCCATTAAAATGTATTATAACATTACACGTGGTTCTACTTAACCGATTTTTACGAAACTTAGCACACACCTTGAACTCTTAAAAATACACAATCTTGTTTTAAAAAAAGGGGCGTAGCCACGCCCCATAAAATTTAACACTTAATTTCACGTGCTTTTACTTCATCGATTTTTACGAAACTGGACCATATTTCCAAATAAAGAAAGATACTTACATATAAATTTTTTTTGAATTGACCAGAGTTTAAAAGTATTCACTAAAAAGGTAAAAATAAAACTTTTTAAAAAAAAATTAAACCGACTTCAAAAATAAGCACTAAAAAGCAACAAATAACATAGATCTAGTTAAATAAAAGATTTTTATATATGTTACCTACAGTGCCGTTGAAGTTGGTGCCAGTAATACTGGTACTAAGCACATAGGAACATGCCCGGTAAAAAAACTGCAAGTAATTTTTATGTACATATATGTATCTGCTTAGTTACCAATGTTGCTGGCACCAACTTCAAATGGCACTGTAGGTAACATATATAAAAATCTTTTATTTAACTAGATCTATGTTATTTGTTGCTTTTTAGTGCTTATTTTTGAAGTCGGTTTAATTTTTTTTTTAAAAGTTTTATTGTTGTTTCTATATGTAAAAAATATTTGCAAAGCAAATAAAGCTTATTTATTAAAGTCAATATGTACTACGAATATTTTTTGTATTTTTTTTTGTTTAGTTTGTATGTAAGAAAAATTCCGCTATTACGTCTGTTCACTATGAAGGTACAACGAGAACTGAATAATAATAATAATAATAATAATAATTGTTTAAATTCCTAACAACTTTGAGTGATGGTTTAGAACTATAGGAGTTTCAGTTATCTAATGATAAAGAGGAGAGAGATATTCAAATTTATCCAGGATTGAGAGAAGGGTTGGGGTTAACCCTAGTGATTGGAGCGTAAGGAAGAAAAAATAGCTAAAGGGCAACGCTAGGACACAGGATGGGATACCTGGTCATTCGGGATATATTCAATGTGTACTTATATAAATAAAAACCACTTATGTTTTCAAGATAGCAAGCACTTACATAGTTTTATTATATTAGGTATTTTGGGGAGAGATCCTTTGTTGCTTTGATCGATACTTCTGAACTTCTTGCCGGTGATACACTTAATAATTTAAAAAAAAAAACCAAATATTGTAAAAATGTCGAGCTTTTGCACAGAGGATCTCGCTACTAGTTACTAGTCGTTAGTATGTTACAAATTCATTTAGATAATTCACAATAGAAAAAACATACAGAGGTGGGTAACTAGAATATGTAATAGAAAATTCAATATTAATAAAAAATGTTATTTATAAGACATCAATTCAGGCAAAATATAAAATATAAGAAAAAATAGAAAGGTATACTTTCAACATACTGGCCCGCTTGGCCAATAAGGCCAACTGTTTATAATTTTTTGGCTAAGCGTTCTAGCGCGCGTAGAGCTCGACGCAAAATACGTCTTGGTGTTGATTCTGCTTGTCTAGTCGAATTGTTGCGTTCAGGAGTGCGTGTACGTCTGACTTGAGATGGGCGGTTGTATGGACCGAGGCGATCTTGTACTCTTGACTCTTGTGAAGCGTGGTGTAACCGTGGTAATCTGCGGTTGGTTCGGTGTTGCGTTTGATCAGTGGGTCTTTGTTGTCGACTAGATGATGATGAATTAGGTGTACGAGGCGCGCGATGGAGTAGCGTGTGGTGCGCCCAGCCACATTTCTGGCACACATCATCGGAGGTGCATTCTTCAGTCACATGGGATCTAGCCAGACAATTTTTGCAGTAGTGCAGAAGACGAACCTTTTTTTTGACGTTCAGCTATATCCATTGCCAAGAACTTTTTACAGAACCGCAGCGGATGGAACCTGTAGCAGATGAGACATTGATGAACCTTTGGATCTCTGGGTGACCTGTGAATCAAAGTGTAATTAATAATTTATTCCATAAAGGATGATTGAATAGCATGAGGATTTCAAGGGAGTTGGAAATAGAGAATTTAGGATATAGGATGCGGCTTAGTATCTACTTTATTTCTTCGGTCATAACAGGCAAAACACAGAGCTTACAAATTGCCCTAGTTGTCATCCCTAATTGTGTTTTCACCTCGGCAACACGAACAAGGCCATCGTTGCCAAAGTATAATTTTGTGATACGTCCTAGTCTCCATTCATTGGGGGGAAGAAAATCGTCTTTTATTACCACGAGTTGTCCTACAGCAATGTTTTCTTCGGAGTTCTGCCAGATATATCTCTTTTGCAATTCCTTAAGATACTCATCTTTCCATCGCTGAGCGAACTGATGATGTAAAATCTTTAGTCTTTCCCAACGGTCTCTTAGTGTATGAGATTCGGTGGGTGCTTCGGGAGAAGCCAGCATTGGGGCTCCCCGTAAAAAGTGACCGGGTGTGATGGCGAGCAGCTCATTTGGGTCATCTGACATAGGAGATAATGGTCTAGAATTTAGGACTGCTTTAATACGAGTGAAAAGAGTGGTGAACTCCTCAAAGGTATATTTATGGTTTTGTGTGACTTTCTTGAAATGACTTTTGAAGGATTTTACTCCAGCTTCCCATAGTCCTCCCATGTGTGGAGCGTTTGGAGGAATGAAAGACCATTGAAACCCATGCAAAACATATTTCTCAGCGATATCTTTTGCTGCCACTTTTATAAATGTTTCATATTCAAGGCGAAATGAGCGTTCCGCGCCGATAAAATTTGTTCCGTTGTCTGACATAACTTTCTGAGGCAGTCCAAGACATCCAACAAACCTAGTGAAGTCTACTTGAAAAGAACTGGTAGTCAAGTCGGAACACAGTTCGAGATGGAGTGCTTTTGTGCAGAAACAAATGAAAACACATAAATATCCTTTGTGATATGGCGCATTTCTAAGAATGGAGGTCTTAATTGAGAAAGGGCCTGCAAAATCTAAACCCGTGACCGTAAATGGTAATGAGAATGAACATCGTTCTGTGGGAAGTGCTCCCATCAGTTGAGACTTTATTTTTTTCTTATATCGTATACACGTGAGACATTTGCGAATGAAGAATCTGAGAGTCGCTCTAAGGCGTGCAACAAAGTATTCTCCTCTTATTGCTCTTAACATTAAATTAATCTCTGCATGCATTAGAAGATGGTGCGTAAAAGAGATGAACAATTTGCAGAATGCCGAGTTTCCGGACAGAATTATAGGATGACGTTCATTATAAGGTAGAGTGGCATTCGATATTCTTCCATTTGTACGTATCACATAATTATCATCTAAATATGGATTCAATGGATATAGGGGACTCTTTTTACTAACTTTCTTATTCATTATTAGAGAGTAGTATTCTTCTTTTCTTCTTTATAGTGTAAAATCTGGGATATCTGAACTAGCTTATACTTTGTTTTCAAAAATTCTTGATAATGAATAGATGGGATTTTCTCTAATATAAGTTGTATTGCTTCATAAATAGGAATATTTTGGGTCTTGGAAATGAGAACCAGGGATGATCTTGAAGATGTTTCTAACCTTTTTCGGATAGCATCAAGAAACCGACAAACGTATGCCATTACTCTAACAGCTTTATCCCATTTTGAGAAGCGAATTAAAAAATCATCGGTGATATCAAGGTTAATGTCATTATTGTCAGTTGCGAATAAGCTAAATGTGAAAGTTTTCCGTTTGAGCTCCAGGGAGCTCTCGTTGACCGTTATGTGCTTTGGCCATTCCTCGGGGGTCTTTTGCAGCCAAGTTGGGCCGTTCCACCACAAATAATTGTTAATGAGTTGATCTGCGCTACATCCTCTTGATCCTAAGTCAGCGGGATTGTCAGACGAGCGTACATGACGCCAAGGGATGTTTCCCACATTTTTTCTTATCTGTGCTGTACGGTTAGCAACATACGTTTTCCAGGTATTAGGGGGCTTTTGTAACCACCCCAGGACGATAGAGGAATCCGTCCAGAAGAAGAGATCGTAGTTATGGAGTGGTAAATTATTTGTGATTTGCTTTGTTAGTTTTGAGAGAAGTATTGCTCCGCAAAGCTCTAAGCAAGGGAGACTAACTGGGTCATTTGGGGATACTTTTGTTTTTGAAACAAACAAATGTGTCATGATCGAAGTATATGTCTCAACTCTGAAGTATATAGCTGCACAATAGGCTTTTTCCGATGCGTCACAAAAGCCATGAACCTGAACTATTCGGGAGGGAGCAAAACCAATCCATCGTGGTATCTTAAGGGATGAAACGGCGGAAATATTTTCAACAAATTGATTCCAGCATTCTAATGTGACTGGTTTAACATTCTCATCCCAGCCTGTACCGTCCAACCAAAGCTGTTGGAGAATCAGTTTTGCCTTTATAATAATTGGGGAAATCCAGCCGGCTGGGTCAAAGAGCTTTGCCACAGTCGACAGAATTTGTCTTTTTCTTATATTAGTAGTTGGTGATAGAGGTTCGATTGTATAAGAGAAGGAATCAGTTAGGGCGTTCCATTGTATTCCGAGAGTTTTTGTTGAACTTGTTTCTTTAAATTTAAGAAAATCTGTGTCCAGAATGTCACCTTTAGGAACGGATGCTAATATTTCTGGGCAATTTGAAGTGATATTTTTTAATGGAAACCCTCCAGACTTCAATACTGAAATGAATTGGGACAAATAATCAATAGCAGATTTTTTATCGTGAGAACCTGACAATATATCATCTACATATGTCTCTTTTGCCAGAATGTAGGCAGCTTGGAGATATTTTTCTTCCGAATCGCGTGACAGTTGAATGAGGGTTCTGATTGCTAAATATGGGGCACAATTCACTCCAAACGTAACTGTTTTCAATGCATAATCTTGAATGGAATTATTTGGGTTTTGACGAAAGAGTACACGTTGGAACTGAATATCTTCTTTGTGAACCAGAATTTGACGATACATCTTTTCTATATCGCCATTAAAAACGAATCTATAGAGCCTCCAATTTAAAATTAAATTCATTAAATCAGCCTGCAGTGTGGGACCAACATGAAGAACATCGTTGAGCGATAGTCCAGAGCCAGTCTTCTTTGAGGCATTGAACACTACTCGAACTTTAGTGCTTTTGCTTTCGGGCTTTACCACGGCGTGATGTGGTAAATAACAAGAGCTATATCCATACATTGACACATTTTCTGCTGAACTCGTTGGCTCCATGTGATTTAATGTGATATATTCATTAAGAACGCTTTTGTATGTTTCTGCTCGTTCGGGATTCTTATAAAGAGAACGCTCCATGTTAAAGTATTGCGCTTTTGCTACGGAACGAGAAGTTCCAAGGCACAAATCTCGTGGGAATTCAGGTTTGAATGGGAGTTTTACTACATAACGACCGTCCTTATTTCGAAAAGACGTTTTTTTATATAGAGTTTCACAAAAAGCATCATCTTTAGATATAGGTGGCTGAGTATGGATTTCTTCCTGAACCCAAAACTTCTTTAGCTGATCAGCGATGGGATCGCGAGCTACTTCAGTCACCTCTATTGAAAACATAGAGATCGATTCGACTTTAATAGGTCCACTTATAACCCACCCAAAGATTGTGGATTGTGCCAAGAGAGATGGAGAAACATTTTTAAATCCTTCAAGCAGCACTTGCGGCAGAACGTTACTACCAATTAGCAAATCAACACGGCTAGAGCGATGAAATTCAGGGTCAGCTAATTCAATATCATTTAAAGTTTCTAAGGGAATATCGGATTTTGATAGTGAAAAACTCGGTAGCATTCGGGTTATTTTGGGAACCACTATCGCTTGTAAGTCGACATACCGATCATATTTTTTAGAATAAATAGTTAAATTACACAGGGAATTTGAATTAGCTACAATTTGGCCTCCCATTCCATGAATTTGAAATGCCCGGGACTCGGTTGGGAGCATAAGCTGTTGTTGAAGCTTTCTAGACATAAAAGTTTTTTCCGAACCCTGATCCAGAAAAGCACGGGCTCTAAAGGTTTCACCCTGGTGTTTAATTTCTACTATTGCTGTGGGTAACAGAGTATTTTCGGGGTTAGGTTTACAATCGGTATGTGCTGCATGAGCTGTTGTAGACAAGTAACCTCTTTGTCTGGCTTGTGCTGATGTTTCAGGTTTTTCGTCATTCGGAATAGATGATTTAATATTACAACTCATAGGTTTGGAGAAATGCAGTAGTGAATGATGATTTTTTTTGCAGTAAGAGCAAGAGAAATTGCTGGGACAGGCGTTCCTAAGATGACTATAAGCTAAGCAGTTGATACATATGTTATTGTTAGAAACAAACTGATTTCTAGCCTGGGGGTCTAGATTCAAAAATTGGGAACAGTTTTTGAGTGGATGATTTGAGTTGCAGATTTTACATGGGTATAGGGAGCTGTCTGGCTTAGAAGTGTTTGATTTTGGGTAATCTTTCTTTTTTGCATAAGAACGCAAATCTTTATTTCGGGTCTCTAAGCGTTCAACAACTTCGCACCTATGGGACCGAAACTTTTCCATTTTTTCCCATTTAACCAGTTTTTTATGTGATTCCAAAGACTGTTCCCATAATGAAAGGGTTTCTACTGGGAGTTTACTTGAGCACAAAATGATGATGAAGGGGTCCCATTCATGTACAGAGACCTTTTGGGATTTTATTGCCTCGAGGCAGTCATTAACTGTACTCTGAAGATTTTGAAGTGCTTCGCTACTTTCATTACTAATCGGAGACAAATTGAGAAGAATCTTAATTTGATTTTCAACAAGAATTCTCTGATTCTCGTATCTATCTTTTAGAGCTTCCCATGCAAGGGTGAAGTTTTCAGAGCATAATTTGTACTTCTTTATTATACCGCTTGCCTGTCCCTGAACCTTTAACCTAAGGTAGTATAATTTTTGCACTGGTGGAATTCTGATATTGTCTATGTATACGGCAGTAAACATGTCTCGGAAAGACGGCCACTCCTCATAGCCTCCATAGAATATATCGGTATCACAGGGGGGGACTTTTATTTGAGAAAAAATATCATCGCTGGAGGCGGGTTCAATTATCTGAATGGGAGAGTCCACAATGAACGTTTTCTGTGCGTCGAGAATTTTGGCTTTACATTTATGATAAGCTTTAGTACAGGTAGAAAATTTACCTCTGGCGGCCTCTAAAAACTCTTTTCCTGTTTTGGTATTATTGTTTACACAAGCGGACCTATAAGACTTTTGAAGGCTCCCCCAACGATCATTCAGATCTTGAAGATTTACTTCTAAGAACGAATCAGTGAACTTATCACTTGTGACCTCGTCAAATTCCGTGCAAAACGTAATTAAGTTATCGGAATCGAATATAAATTCTTCCTCCATTTTCGATCGCGATTGAAAATAAATAAGGATTATAAATTTAACTAAACCGCTTGTTAGGGTAAGTAATCGATTTCAAAATTTTTGATTGTAGTTTGGTTTTACTAAACTTTATAAACTACTAAAAATTTCCACTAAAAACCTTCAATGTGTCCGTAAATGAGAAATGTTTGCTGGGATATAAATTAAATTATTTACAATTCACACAAACAAGCTTATCTATAATCGGCTTCGAGTAATAGCATAGACAGACGGCAGCGTTAATTTGCATTAACTGCCTTAATTCAAATTAACTTGTGAATTATCCCCATGCCAATGCGCATTTGATTTGAAGTAAATGCACTAAATGAAAGTGAATTAATACTGAATTTACCTATTTCAATATGGCAGCACCGTCAACAATCAATCAAATACTGGTTGATGAGTGAATTAGATACGGACTGCTTGAAAAGGTGTGCGACTTGGCTACGAGTACATTCAGTTAATGGGGTTTGTTTTGGATAAAACAAATCATCGGTTGGTTATTGGTTTGCTGCAATAATAATGTATTTTGAATATCCTGTACCGCAAACCAATAACTAACCGACGATTTACTTAATGCAAATACTGTCGTCTGTCAGGGTAAATTTTTAATTCACATTAGTTAGCTTTTAATGCAAATTAACGCTGTCGTCTGTCTACGCTATTAGAAAACAATTTGGAAAATTATTCTTGTGACTTGAAAACAATTAAAATTCCAGTATTTTTTGTTTTGTTTCTTGAGACCGGAAGTGTAAACTTCAAATTTTACATTGACTATGCCACGGAATAATTACTAACAATATATTATTATTTGTATTAATTGAGAGTTTTTACACCCACGATTACTTATTTTATTTCCTTATTTAAGAAACTTAAATACATTATTTGGGTGTATTAAATTAATACAATTATTTATCAGCAATAATATATATATGTATAATATATAATTTTCTTCTTTAATTAACACTGAATATTTAGTTTTGTTTGATAATGAATATCTGTTCTTATTCGACAACTTTATAAATCTTTAATTTTACTTTCCGGCTTTTATTAATATTTACATGGGAATTTGGTCTGGCATCACCAGCATATAGATTGGGTTAATAAAAGCTTTTTACTTGTGTATGAATCTTATGATTGTGTTGAAAAGGGAATTTGTTTATCAACTGATAGCAATGAATATTTACTTACGGTGAGATATATCATATAGTATATTTATCTAAAGACACAATTAATTTCGTTTTATTAACAAGTGCAGTGAATGTAATTAAAATTATTTTTATTGTATTCCTATACAGGATTTCTTTGTTGGCCATCTGGCATCTTACTTTAATATATAAAAGCTTTTTTTTTTGTTGTGTTTTTTGTTGTTGTGTGTTTTAAGAGAATACTTGAGATTTTTCTCTTAATAACAACTAAGCTGGTTGCAGTTTTTATTCCAAAAACAAATTGCAGTGAAATTGCGGTAATTAATTTGCATGAATTTTTTTGTTGTATTTTTTACGAAATTACTAAATTTAAGCAACTTTAATTTCAATAATATATGTACATACATATGTATGTAAATTTGTACAATTGCATAAAATCATAAACGTGCATATGTACATATGTATGTATGTATGAATAGAGGGTTTACTCACAGCTTTTCCAGTATTTTTTAACCGACTTCAAAAAAAGAAGGAGGTTAACAATTCGTCACAATTTTTTTTTTTTAGGTATGTAGGTCCATAACTCGGTGCATTTTAGACCGATTGTAAAATTTTTTTTTGTTGTCTGAGAGGGTATAGCTTCCCATTGGTCCCATTTGAAAAAAGTGGGCGGGGTCACTCCCACAATTTTTTAAATTTGATTTATTGATCTTCTACTTATTTGATTGCTGCGAAACTTAGCAAACATCTTTGGTTCTTGTAATTAGAAAATTCTTGAGTTGAAAAAATGGGCGGGGCTACGCCCATTCAAATGTATTATAACATTACACGTGGTTCTACTTAACCGATTTTTACAAAACTTAGCTCACACCTTGAACTCTAAAATAAACAAAATTTTCTTTTAAAAAAATGGGCATGGTTACGCCCATTAAAATTTTATATTATATTTCACAGGGTTCTATTTCACCGATTTTTACGAAACTTGGCACACACTCTAAACTTTAATCAAGGCACAAAATTTCGTTAAAAAAGTGGGCGGGGCACGCCTATTAAACTTTAGTATAATATTTTATGTGCTTGTATTTAACCAATATTGACGAAACTTGGCACACACCCTAAGCTTTAATTAAGCCAAAAAATTGCGTAAAAAAAGTGGGCGGGGTCACGCCTACAATTTTTTAAATTTGATTTTGTAATCTTCTACTCATTTGATTGCTGGGAAACCTAGCAAACATCTTTGGTTTTTGTAATTACAAAATTTTTAAGTTGAAAAAATGGGTGGGGCTACGCCCATTAAAATGTATTAAAACATAAACATCCTTGTTCTTGCACTACCGGCCTTCGGCCGGGCTTAAGGATTTTCTCCACCATGGTGTATCCCGACACGGCGCTGTCTAAAATGTTTTCTGCCTTGCAAAGTTTTCCTGCGTAAGAACGTTTTCTTGCACTGCCGGCCTTCGGCCGGGCTTAAGGATTTTCTCCACCATGGTGTATCCCGACACGGCGCTGCCTAAAATATTTTCTGCCTTGCAAAGTCTTCCTGCGTAAGAACGTTTTCTTGCACTGCCGGCCTTCGGCCGGGCTTAAGGATTGTCTCCACCATGGTGCATCCCGACACGGCGCTGCCTAAAATATTTTCTGTCTTGCAAAGTCTTCCTGCGTAAGAACGTTTTCTTGCACTGCCGGCCTTCGGCCGGGCTTAAGGATTTTCTCCACCATGGTGTATCCCGACACGGCGCTGCCTAAAATATTTTCTGCCTTGCAAAGTCTTCCTGCGTAAGAACGTTTTCTTGCACTGCCGTCCTTCGGCCGAGCTTAAGGCTTTTCTCCACCATGGTGTATCCCGACACGGCGCTGCCTAAAATATTTTCTGCCTTGCAAAGTCTTCTTGCGTAAGAACGTTTTCTTGCACTGCCGGCCTCCGGCCGGGCTTAAGGATTTTCTCCACCATAGTGTATCCCGACACGGCGCTGCCTAAAATATTTTCTGCCTTGCAAAGTCTTCCTGCGTAAGAACGTTTTGTATGAAAAAATATTGGACGATTTTTAATTTTTATTTTTGGGCGATTTGGTTTTGGGCGATTTTTCATGGAGCCTAATTTGAAATATATAAAACAAAAAAAATTAAATGAGCAATAACACCATAATGGCTTTATTTCATTCCTTACATGGAAATAAAGCCATATGTCCTTATTTCTCATTCCATTGAGAAATAAGGCCATATGGCTTTATTGCCTATGGCTTTATTACACTGCACCGATCCAGAGGCGTCCAGGAGTCTCCTCCAATATTTTTTCCCCCATCTCTTACCGTTTTTGAAAAAAATTACAAAAATTATTTTTCAAATATGAAATTTTTTTTTGAAATTGTGTTGTAATTTTTACAAAAACAGGCTGTTAAGACTTTTGACTATTGGACATTGATTCAGAGGCGTTTAGGAGTCTTCTCCAATATTCTTCTTTTCCCCATCTCCTACCGTTTTAGAAAAAAAATACAAGAATTATTTTTCAAATTTGAAATTTTTTTTTTGAAGTTGTGTTGTAATTTTTACAAAAACAGGCTGTTAAGACTTTTGACTATTGGACATTGATCCAGAGGCGTCCAGAAGTCTCCGCCAATATTCTTTTTTCCCCATCTCCTACCGTTTTTGAAAAAAATGACAAAAATTATTTTTCAAATTTGAAATTTTTTTTTTGAAATTGTGTTGTAATTTTTACAAAAACAGGCTGTTAAGACTTTTGACTATTGGACATTGACTTAAAGGCGTCCAGGAGTCTCCTCCAATATTTTTTTCCCCCATCTCTTACAGTTTTTGAAAAAAATTACAAAAATTATTTTTCAAATTTGAAATTTTTTTTGAAATTGTGTTGTAATTTTTACAAAAACTATTTTTTTTTGAAATTGTATTGTAATTTTTACAAAAACAGGCTGTTAAGACTTTTGACTATTGGACATTGATCCAAAGGCGTCCAGGAGTCTCCTCCAATATTCTTTTTTTCCCATCACCAACGTTTTTGAAAAAAATTACAATTATTTTTCAAATTTTAATTTTTTTTTTTTGAAATTGTGTTGTAATTTTTACAAAAACAGGCTGTTAAGACTTTTGACTATTGGACATTGATTTAGAGGCGTTTAGGAGTCTTCTCCAATATTCTTCTTTTCCCCATCTCTTACCATTTTTGAAAAAAATTACAAAAATTATTTTTCAAATTTGAAATTTTTTTTTTTTAAATTGTGTTGTAATTTTTACAAAAACAGGCTGTTAAGACTTTTGACTATTGGAGATTGACTAAAAGGCGTCCAGGAGTCTCCTCCTATATTTTTTTCCCCCATCTCTTACAGTTTTTGAAAAAAATTACAAAAATTATTTTTCAAATTTGAAATTTTTTTTAAATTGTGTTGTAATTTTTACAAAAACTCCTACCGTTTTTGAAAAAAATTACAAAAATTATTTTTCAAATATGAAATTTTTTTTTGAAATGTGTTGTAGTTTTAACAAAAAAGGCTGTTAAGACTTTTGACTATTGGACATTGATCCAAAGGCGTCCAGGAGTCTCCTCCAATATTCTTTTTTCCCCATCACCTACCGTTTTTAAAAAAAATAACAAAAATTGTTTTTCAAATTTGAAATGTTTTTTGATATTGTGTTGTAATTTTTACAACAACAGGCTGTTAAGACTTTTCACTATTGGACATTATTCCAGAGGCGTCCAGGAGTCTCCTCCAATATTTTTTCCCCCATCTCTTACCGTTTTTGAAAAAAATGACAAAAATTATTTTTCAAATATGAATTTTTTTTTAAAATTGTGTTGTAATTCTTACAAAAACAGGCGGTTAAGACTTTTGACTATTGGACATTGATCCAGAGGTGTCCAGGAGTCTCCTCCAATATTCTTTTTTCCCCATCACCTACCGTTTTTAAAAAAAAATGACAAAAATTATTTTTCAAATTTGAATTTTTTTTTTTGAAATTGTGTTGTAATTTTTACGAAAACAGGCTGTTAGGACTTTTGACTATTGGACATTGATCCAGAAACGTCCAGAAGTCTCCGCCAATATTCTTTTTTCCCCATCTCCTACCGTTTTTGAAAAAAATGAAAAAAATTATTTTTCATATTTGAAATTTTTTTTTTTAAATTGTGTTGTAATTTTTACAAAAACAGGCTGTTAAGACTTTTGACTATTGGACATTGATTCAAAGGCGTCCAGGAGTCTCCTCCAATATTTTTTCCCCCATCTCTTACAGTTTTTGAAAAAAATTACAAAAATTATTTTTCAAATTTGAAATTTTTTTTGAAATTGTGTTGTAATTTTTACAAAAACTCCTACCGTTTTTGAAAAAAATTACAAAAATTATTTTTAAAATATAAAATTTTTTTTTTAAATTGTGTTGTAATTTTTACAAAACCAGGTTGTTAAGACTTTTGACTATTGGACATTGATTCCGAGACGTTTTGGAGTCTTCTCCAATATTATTTTTTCCCCATCTCCTACCGTTTTTGAAAAAAATGACAAAAATTATTTTTCAAAATTGAAATTTTTTTTGAAATTGTGTTGTAATTTTTACAAAAAAGGCTGTTAAGACTTTTGACTATTGGACATTGAGTCAGAGGCGTCCAGGAGTCTCCTCCAATGTTTCCCCCCCCCATCTCTTACCGTTGTTGAAAAAAATTACAAAAATTATATTTCTAATTTGAAATTTTTTTTTAAATTGTGTTGTAATTCTTACAAAAACAGGCTGTTAAGACTTTTGACTATTGGACATTGATCCTGAGGCGTCCAGGAGTCTCCTCCAATATTCTTTTTTTCCCATCACCAACGTTTTTGAAAAAAATTACAATTATTTTTCAAATTTTAAATTTTTTTTGGAAATTGTATTATAATTTTTACAAAAACAGGCTGTTAAAACTTCTGACTATTGGACATTGATCCAAAGGCGTCCAGGAGTCTCCTCCAATATACTCTTTTCCCCATCACCTACCGTTTTTGAAAAAATTACAATTATTTTTAAAATATGAAATTTTTTTTTGAAATTGTATTGTAATTTTTACAAAAACAGGCTGTTAAGACTTTTGACTATTGGACATTGATCCAAAGGCGTCCAGGAGACTCCTTCAATATTGTTTTTTCCCCATCACCTACCGTTTTTAAAAGAAATAACAAAAATTGTTTTTCAAATTTGAATTTTTTTTTTTAAATTGTGTTGTAATTTTTACAAAAACAGGCTGTTAAGACTTTTGACTATTGGGCATTGATCCAGAGACATCCGGAAGTCTCCTACAATATTTTTCCCCCTTTACCTACCGTTTTTGAAAAAAATGACAAAAATTGTTTTTCAAATTTGAAATTGTGTTGTAATTTTTACAAAAAAAGCTGTTAAGACTTTTGATTATTGGACATTGATCCAGAGGCGTCCAGGAGTCTCCTCCAATATTTTTCGCCCCATCTCTTACCGTTTTTGAAAAAAATTACAAAAATTATTTTTCTAATTTGAAATTTTTTTTTGAAATTGTGTTCTTATTAGGGTTTGGGATTTCCCGGACTTTTGCACTTCCCGGGAAACGGGAATTAAAAAATCAAGTTCTAAATTAAATACATTTATTAAATGAAAGTTGGTGAAATTTCGATTGTTTTATTAATGTAAGCATTCTTTTGAAATAAAAGTTAATAAAAAATCAGTTCTAAGACAAATTTTTAAGAATTTTTAATTGAATTTAACCAAATGGAATAAAGTTATTACACAGCAAAAGATCATATAAAAACCAATTGACGACTGTTACCACAATTAGTAGACAATTTTCTAATAAGACCTACCTTCATTTTAATAAGAATTTGCCTTGCTTGTTTCTCATTCTTTTTGAAAAAGTTCCGGGCGGTTTCTTATCGTTAAGTACAAGCAGGTTACAGTACCATACTGCGCTGCGCCGAATTTTGAATACCCTGAGCCACAGTATGTCTAAGTGTCTCATTTTATTTCTCCTAAAATATTTTCTGCAGGGTTTCCATAATAGCGTCTACTTGTAATCAATTTAAGTTTCGTCAACTCAGAGTTCTTACAGCTTAAAATTTTCACTACACTTTTCAAAATATGTTCACTAATTCGGCGAAAAATCACTTCAAGTTCGCTTAGCATCGAATTATTTACTTTAGGAAACGATTATATCATTGCAATCATTGATACTTATACAATTTATTCCACTTTTTTTAGGAGATATGGTATGACCTCAATTTAATGGAATTTTTATGAAATATCAGACTAGATTTGAATAGCTCACATTTTTATTTTATAAAAAAAAAAACATGGACATTTTACTTCTTGTTTATTGGAGTCGAAAGAATTATTTCTTTCTTACAATTACATTTAAAACAAAAACTCAATTTAAATTTTAAGATTAAAAAATTTCCTTCGAACAAGGTATATGTAAGTGTTTAAACAGACGATGAAAAACGTGTCAACGTTCGTGTAAATTTACTCATACAATCATTCAAACGAACTTTTGTAATATATAAAAAAATAATAAGTTTTTATATTAAAGTAAAATTGGATTATAAATTCTATATATTTATGAAATAACATGCACTTTTAATTTCCCGTTTTCCCGGGAAAATCTCAAAAAATATTAGACAGACATTTCCCGGGATTTCCCGCCCGGGAATTCCCGTTTCCCAAACCCTAGTTCTAATTCTTACAAAAACAGGCTGTTAAGACTTTTGACTATTGGACATTGATCCAGAGGCGTCCAGGAGTCTCCTCCAATATTCTTTTTTCCTCATCACCTACCGTTTTTGAAAAAAATGACAATTATTTTTCAAATTTGAAATTTTTTTTTGAAATTGTATTGTAATTTTTACAAAAACAGGCTGTTAAGACTTTTGACTATTGGACATTGATCCCGAAGCGTCCAGAAGTGTCCTACAATATTTTTTTCCCCATCACCTACCGTTTTTGAAAAAAATTACAAAAATTGTTTTTCAAATTTGAAATTTTTTTTTGAAATTGTGTTGTAATTTTTACGAAAACAGGCTGTTAAGACTTTTGACTATTAGACATTGATCCAGAAACGTCCAGAAGTCTCCTCCAATATTCTTTTTTCCCATTTCCTACCGTTTTTGAAAAAAATGACAAAATTTATTTTTCAAATTTGAAATTTTTTTTTTGAAATTGTGTTGTAATTTTTACAAAACCAGGCTGTTAAGACTTTTGACTATTTAACATTGATTCAGAGGTGTTTAGGAGTCTTCTCCAATATTCTTTTTTCCCCATCTCCTACCGTTTTTGAAAAAAATGACAAAAATTATTTTTCAAATTTGAAATTTTTTTTTTAAATTGTGTTGTAATTTTTACAAAAACAGGTTGTTAAGACTTTTGACTATTGGACATTGATCCAGAGGCGTCCAGGAGTCTCCTCCAATATTTTTCCCCCCATCTCTTACCGTTTTTGAAGAAAATTACAAATATTATTTTTCAAATTTGAAATTTTTTTTTTGAAATTGTGTTGTAATTTTTACAACACCGTGCTGTTAAGACTTTTGACTATTGGACATTGATTCAGAGGCGTTTAGGAGTCTTCTTCAATATTCTTTTTTTCCCCATCTCTTACCGTTTTTGGAAAAAATTACAAAAATTATTTTTCAAATTTAAATTTTTTTTTGAAATTGTGTTGTAAATTTTACAAAAACAGGCTGTTGAGATTTTTGACTATTGGACATTGATCCAGAGGCGTCCAGGAGTGTCCTCCAATATTTTTTCCCCCATCTCTTACCGTTTTTGAAAAAAATTACAAAAATTATTTTTCTAATTTGAAATTTTTTTTTGAAATTGTGTTGTAATTTTTACAAAAAAAGGCTGTTAAGACTTTTGACTATTGGACATTGATTCAGAGGCGTTTAGGAGTCTTCTCCAATATTATTTTTCCCCATCTCCTACCGTTTTTGAAAAAAATTACAAAAATTATTTTTAAACTTTGAATTTTTTTTTTAAATTGTGTTGTAATTTTTACAAAAACAGGCTGTTAAGACTTTTGACTATTGGACATTGATCCAGAGGCATCAAGGAGTCTCCTCCAATATTTTCCCCCATCTCTTACTGTTTTTGAAAAAAATTACAAAAATTATTTTTCAAATTTGAAAATTTTTTTTTTAAATTTTGTTGTAATTTTTACAAAACCAGGCTGTTAAGACTTTTGACTATTGGACATTGATTCAGAGGCGTTAAGGAGTCCTCTCCAATATTCTTTTTTTTCTCATCTCCTACCGTTTTTGAAAAAAATTACAAAAACTATTTTTCAAATTTGAATTTTTTTTTTTAAATTGTGTTGTAATTTTTACAAAAACAGGCTGTTAAGACTTTCGATTATTGGACATTGATTCAAATGCGTCCAGGAGTCTCCCCCAATATTTTTTTCCCCATCTTCTACCGTTTTTGAAAAAAATTACAAAAATTATTTTTCAAATTTGAATTTTTTTTTTTTAATTGTGTTGTAATTTCTACAAAAACAGGCTGTTAAGACTTTTGACTATTGGACATTGATTCAAAGGCGTCCAGGAGTCTCCCCCAATATTTTTTTCCCCCATCTCTTACCGTTTTTGAAAAAAATGACAAAAATTATTTTTCTTATTTGAAATTTTTTTTTTAAATTGTGTTGTAATTCTTACAAAAACAGGCTGTTAAGACTTTTGACTGATGGACATTGATCCAGAGGCGTCCAGGAGTCTCCTCCAATATTTTTTCCCCCAATCTCTTACCGTTTTTGAAAAAAATTACAAAAATTATTTTTCAAATTTGAAATTTTTTTTTTTTAATTGTGTTGTAATTTTTACAAAACCAGGCTGTTAAGACTTTTGACCATTGGTCATTGATTCAGAGGCGTTTGGGAGTCTTCTCCAATATTCTTTTTTTCCCCATCGCCTACCGTTTTTGAAAAAAAATTTTTTTTTTTTTTACACACATATATTTATTTATTGTATCTTCAAAATATGAACTAACAATAAGTATTCAAATCTTAAATCTATATATAATTATTAGGCCCGACCAGTATCGGACATAAACTTAGTGATAGTAATTAATAATACATAAATTTCGTATTAAGCACAATAAATATTTTCAAGAAGTATCATTTGGGGTGCTGACTATTAGAGCCCTTGTGTCCCTCTTTTTTAGGCGGATATGTCCAGTAAAGTGCAAGATATTACGAGCAGGATGTAACTCGAATTTTGTTAAATATTTACCTGCGTATTTTGCGATTTCTTCAGTTACTGGTGGCATATTTAAATCTCGATCTATATTTTAATTTTTGATGTACCATGGAGCCGCTGTTATCAAACGTAAAATTTTATTTTGCCGTCGTTGGATTCTATCCACATTTGAAGCTGAAGCAGTGCCCCATAGCTGATTTTGGTAGCACCATATTGTCTTCAAAAGCGACTTGTATATCAAAAGTTTGCAGTCTAGACTGAGTGTTGAATTTCTGCCAATCAACCAATGTATTTGAGTTAACTTAAGTTTCATTTGAATTAGTTTAGCGTCAATATGATGTTGCCATGAAAGCCTTCGATCAAGGTGTATGCCAAGGTATTTCACTTGAGAATGTTGACGAAAACGTTATAAGAACACATTTTTGTTCATTTACTTTAATTCTCCATAAGTTCAACCATCTTTCAAGCTGGGTAATGTGAGCTTGGAGATTGCGGGATGCCTCATCAGGGTTTTTGTGCATACTCATACAGGCTGTATCATCGGCAAATGTAGAAGTGTGGATGTTATTGCTCACAGGCATATCACAGGTATATATTAAATACAAGACTGGCCCCAAAATACTACCCTGTGGCACACCAGAAGATATAGATTCGGGCACACTCATGAAGTCTCCTTCCACAACAGTAAACTTACTATCAATAATGTAACTTTCTAAAAGTTGTTCTATATTTATTGGAAAATATGTATTCAATTTAAAAATAGGCCTTTGTGCCATACTTTGTCAAATGCCTGAGAAACATCAATAAAAAGGGCAGAACAATACTTATTTTCTTCAAAAGTCCTCCTTATAACTTGAACCAATCTATGCGTTTG
Source organism: Tachina lurida (assembly GCA_944452675.1). NCBI lineage: Eukaryota > Metazoa > Arthropoda > Insecta > Diptera > Tachinidae > Tachina > Tachina lurida. The sequence continues at coordinate 97,674,964 of OX101752.1, forward strand.
CTCAATAGTGCTATGCTGACTTCTAAAGCCAAATTGATGGTCCGGGATGCACCCATTATCAGCTAAAATTGTGGACAATTTAGTCATGAGCAGCTTTTCGAAAAGTTTTGAAACTGTTGATAGTAAGCTTATAGGCCTATATGACTCAGCCTTGGTAAGATCTTTGCCCGGCTTCGGAATCATTTTAATCTTGGCAAGTTTCCAGTTATGTGGAAAATACTGCATTTGTAAAATGGCATTAAAAATAAATAACAGGATTCTTATTGCAATATGAGGCAAGTTCATCAGCATCTTGTTGCTAATTCCATCCATACCTGGAGCTTTCTTCGGATTAAGTTCAGCAATTAGTTTATGTACATCGCGCATCTTAAACTTTATGGGTCGCTGGGGTAGAGCAACTACACTTGGCAAATCAGCAACACCAGTACATGTGTTTGGGGTAAATACGTATTTTAAATGATTTGCAAATATGTTAGCTTTTTCAGTATCACTTCTTGCCCAACCTCCGGCAGATGTGCGCAGAGGTGGTTTAAACTCAACGGGGGTTTTCAGCTTTCTAGCAGCGCGCCACAAAGAGTAATTAGATGCTGGAGTGACATCAAGACCTTCCAGATAATTTTTAAGAGATGCAGTTTTTTCAATTGCAAGTAACTCTTGGAGTCGTTTAGTGCACTCTTTAAATCTGATTTTAAGTTGTGGTGATCTGTGCTGTTGCATTCCCTTCTAGCTCTTCTTTTTTCACACACGACACGTTCAATATCGGTAGAATAAATTTTATTACATCCAGTCTGCGAATGGGAGGTAATAGCATGTTCAGGAGCCTGTGCAATCATTTCGTTAAGGTTGGCGATGTTAGCTTCAATATCCTCGGGTGTTCTTAGCGTAATGTTTTCCGTGCAATGACTACTAAGATATTTTTTGAATCGCAGCCAATTTACACGACTGATCATCTTCACATACGAGTGAGGTAAATCACTTCTCTGTGGGCTACAGATTGTAACGATCGTGGGAGAGTGATCGGACGAGAGATCTAAAGAAGCTTCAATTTGAATTAAATCCCTAGAGATATTTTTCATAACGCCAAAATATATTACATCCGGAATTTTATTTATGTCAGTTGGCCAGTAAGTAGGCTCCCCACTCGAAATGACGTCTAAGCCCATTTTTGAAATTGTGTTGAACAATGCTCGACCTCTGGGTGTAATATGACGCGAACCCCAGAACGTATGTTTAGCATTATAGTCGCCAGCTGCCACGAAACAAGGGCCAAGAGATCTATAGAAATCCTCGTATTTATTCTCAGTAATTCCGAATCTGGGAGGAGAGTAAATTGATGATATCACAAAATTTGTGCAAAAATTTTCAACCCAAATATTCGTTGCTTGTAGATGTTCCTCACAAATGTTGTCAATAATATAATGTTTGAGTCTAGACTTTATAAGAATTGCTGATCCACCGCACGCTCTTCCTCTCGGGTCCTTTGAATCATATAAGGTGTAGCCAGAAATTTTAAAAAGGCTTCTCGAAGTCAAATGAGTCTCTGAGACCAACATTATATCAATATTTTTTTCCGTAAGGAAGTGCTCAAGTTCATTTTTACCTCCACAATTACTGCATTTTTTTCTGCTTGATCTTTTGGCTTCGTGCAGCTAGCAGTACCGTGCAATTCACCGCAGATAACACAAACTGTAGGTAAATTGCAGTAAGTTTTTGTATGACCATATTCTTGGCAATTGTGGCACTGTACGGGACCTGAACGCTTATGTGGCTCTTCAACTGTAATTTTTCGGTATAAAAGGTATTTTAGGTTATAAATTGGATGTGTCTCGTTTTTTTTCAACTGTATATCATTTGGCTCCAGTTCAACACGAAATAGAGGCTGAAGGATCTTCTCTCTATTGATTATATTAGTAACACTTTTTACTTTAAATCCTTGTATGATGAGTGCATCTTTTATTTCGTCGGGATTAACATAAGCATCAATGCCCTTCAATACGATCTGCATACCTTTAGCACTTTTAAGCTGATAAGTATAAAAATTAGTTTTATTTTTTTCGAAATCAGTAATGATTTTGCGGAAATCTTTTTCTTCGTATATTTGAATTTTTGTTTCATCAATTTTACCACGTTTTATTGGAATAACGTGAAATGCGTTCTCACCAACTGCCGAGACTAATTTTTTAATAAGGGCGTTCGAATTTTTTTTCTCTCAGGTATATTGGTGGTGGCTTGGAAGTTTTTTTGGATGAAATTCAAATTTGAATTTTTTTTTTGAAATTGTGTTGTAATTTTTACAAACGAAGGCTGTTAAGACTTTTGACTATTGGACATTGTTTCAGAGGATTTTGGAAGTCTTCTCCAATATTCTTTTTTTCCCCATCTCCTACCGTTTTTGAAAAAAATGACAAAAATTATTTTTCAAATTTGAAATTGTGTTGCAATTTTTACAAAAACAGGCTGTTAGACTTTTGACTATCGGACATTGATTCAGAGGCGTTTAGGAGTCTTCTCCAATACTCTTTTTTTCCCCAGCTCCTACCGTTTTTGAAAAAAATGACAAAAACTATTTTTCAAATTTGAAATTTTTTTTAAATGTGTTGTATTTTTTACAATAGTCAAAAGTCATAACAGCCTCTTTTGTAAAAATTACAACACAATTAAAAAAAAAATTTCAAATTTGAAAAATAGTTTTAGTAATTTTTTTCAAAAACGGTAGGAGATGGGGAAAAAAAGAGTATTGGAGAAGACTCCTAAACGCCTCTGAATCAATGTCCAATAGTCAAAAGTCTTAACAGCCTGGTTTTGTGTAAAATTACAACACAATTAAAAAAAAAATTTCAAATTTGGAAAATAGTTTTTGTCATTTTTTTCAAAAACGGTAAGAGATGGGGGAAAAATATTGGAGGAGACTCCTGGATGCCTCTGGATCAATGTCCGAGAGTCAAAAGTCTTAACAGCCTGTTTTTGTAAAAATTACAACACAATTTAAAAAAAAAAATTTAAAATTTGAAAAATAATTTTTGTCATTTTTTTCAAAAACGGTAGGAGATGGGGAAAAAAAGAATATTGGAGAAACGCCTCTGAATCAATGTCCAATAGTCAAAAGTCTTAACAGCCTTTGTTTGTAAAAATTACAACACAATTTAAAAAAAAAAATTTCAAATTTGAAAAATAATTTTTGTAATTTTTTTTTAAAAACGGTACGAGATGGGGGGACAAAATATTGGAAGATGACTCCTGGACGCCTTTGAATCAATGTCTAATAGTCAAAAGTCTTAACAGCCTGTTTTTGTAAAAATTACAACACAATTTCCAAAAAAAAATTTCAAATATGAAAAATAATTTTTGTAATTTTTTTTAAAAACGGTAGGAGATGGGGAAAAAGAATATTAAGGGTGACTTCTGACGCCTCTGGATTAATGTCCAATAGTTAAAAGTCTTAACAGCCTGTTTTTGTAAAAATTACAACACAATTTAAAAAAAAATATTCAAATTTGAAAAATAAATTTTGTAATTTTTTTCAAAAACGGTAAGAGGTGGGGGAAAAATATTGGAGGAGACTCCTGGACGCTTTTGGATCAATGTCCAATAGTCAAAAGTCTTAACAGCCGGCTTTTGTAAAAATTACAACACAATTTCAAAAAAAAAATTCAAATTTGAAACATAATTTTTGTCATTTTTTTCAAAAACGGTAGGAGTTTTTGTAAAGATTACAACACAATTACAAAAAAAAAAATTCAAATTTAAAAAATGATTTTTTTAATTTTTTTTAAAAAGGGTAGGTGATGGGGAAAAAAGAATATTGGAGGAGATTCCTGGACGCCTCTGGATCAATGTCCAATAGTCAAAAGTCATAACAGCCGGTTTTTGTAAAAATTACAACACAATTTCAAAACAAAATTTCAAATTTGAAATAGTTTTTGTAATTTTTTTCAAAAACGGTAGGAGATGGGGAAAAAAAGAATATTGGAGAAGACTCCTAAACGCCTCTGAAGCAATGTCCAATAGTCAAAAGTCTTAACAGCCTGGTTTTGTGTAAAATTACAACACAATTAAAAAAAAAATTTTCAAATGTGGAAAATAATTTTTGTAATTTTTTTCAAAAACGGTAATAGATGGGGGAAAAATTATATTGGAGAAGAATTCTCAAGCAGTTTATTCTAGAGTGTTGAGTATAAGAGCCCTTGTGTCCCTCTTTTTTAAGCGGATGTGTCCAGTAAAATTCAAGATATTACGAGCAAGGGGATTAGGATGGGTCTCGAGTTTTGTTATGTATTTGCCTGCGTATTTTGCGATTTCTTCAGTCACTAGTGGCATATTTAAATCACGATGTATATTTGAATTTTTAATGTACCATGGAGCCGATGTTATCAAACGTAAAATTTTGTTTTGCCTTCGTTGGATTTTCTCAATATTTGAAGCTGAAGCAGTGCCCCATAGCTGAATTCCATAGCACCATTATTGGAATTAATAAACGTAATTTATAAAAACAGAAATAATCTTTATTAATTGAATTTACAGAATAAACTAAAACTATGTAAAAAGTTTATAACAATTATGACATAGAAATTTCAGTGTGGGGTTGATTACATTTAAAATTAAATGTTATAGTATAAAAAGTTAAAGTAGATTTTCAACACGCCTCCTCAAATTTAACAATTTTTGAAGTCAGTCCCATTCCTTTAATACAAAAGTGATGTTTATATTTTGGTACTGGTTTTGTAAATACATCGGCAATCATTTTATCTGTTGGCAAGTATTAAATTTTGACTGTACCATTTTCAATAGCTTCGCGAATAAAATGATAACGATAATGAATATGCTTAGTTCTGGAATGATGACTTCCGAAATTCGCCATATGTTGTGCACTTTGAGAGTCACACATTATTTTGGTAGGAACATTGACATCATAACCAAGTTCTTCTAATAAGTACCGCAAATACATTGCTTCTTTTGCACACTCTGTTAATGCCATGTATTCAGATTCTGCGCTTGATGTTGCAACAACACGTTGTTTGCGTGATTCCCACGATATTGCTGCTCCTGCGAATATAAAACAAAATCCTGATTGAGATTTTCGATCATTAGAATCTTGAGCCCAATTAGCATCTACAAAACCAATTAAGGGCGAGTTAGTTTTCCTATACATAAGAACATAATCTTTTGTTTCTTTTAAATATCTAATAACTGCTAAAGCTGCATTCCAGTGTTGTTTTCTAGGGTCTTGACAAAACTGTGAAAGCTTGTTGACACTGCAGGCGATATCTGGTCTACTAAATACTGCCAGATGTAGCAAGCAACCTATAATTTCTTGAAAGTTCGTTATATCAATTTTTTCCCCTTCTCCAGCAATTATTGGTTCCTTTTTTAGATCAATTTTTGATTGCATTGGGATCTTATTAGTTCTTGCATTTTTAAGACCATATTTTTCAATTAAGTTTTGAATATATGCTGGTTGACAAATAGTCAATACTCCGGACTTCTGACGTATTTCCAAGCCTATACAGTGTCTAGGATTCTTCATATCTCGAATTTCGAAATCATCTGATAATAATGTAATTAAACGATTCGTCATGTTTTCATTATTACTTGCAATGATGATATCGTCAACGTATAATGCTATTATTACAGAATCCCTCCCTGTGTTCATCGAATATATGCATTGGTCATACTTTGATTTATTAAGATTAAATTTCTTTAGTACTGAATCGATCTTTTTATACCACTGTCGACTAGCCTGCTTAAGACCATATATTGACTTTTTCAATAAACAAACTTTGTTCTTGTTTTTCTCATTAATAAAGCCTTCGGGTTGTGTCATAAATATTTGCTCATCTAAACTTCCATTCAAAAAAGCTGTAGATACGTCCAACTGCCTCAATTTTAAATATTTTTCAACAGCAAGTGCATATATTAAGCGTAATGAATTTTGCCTTATAACTGCTGCAAATGTACTGTTGTAATCAACACCGTACTCTTGGGAATAACCTTTTGCCACTAAACGCGCTTTTCGTTTGTCAATTTTACCATCAGGTGTGTACTTAGTCTTGAAGATCTATTTGCAGCCTATTGACGTTCTACCTTTAGGTAAATCTACTAATTCCCGTGTTTCGTTCTTCATTATCGATCCATATTCTTCTTCAGTTGCACGTTTCCAATCATCTGCATGTTCGGATGTCAGCATTTCTCTATACGTTAGTGGGTCATTTTTGTTGTCACCAATTACAATGTTAATTTCTTCTCTATTTTTAAATAATGACCATGACCTGAGGCGCTCTTTAATTGAGGGTTCAGATGCTACATTTTCGTTACCACTTGGAGATATAATTTCGTCATCGTCATCTGTTAATATGTGGTTCTTATCTGCTTCTTCTTCTAATTGGTTCTCAGATTCCAATAATAGCTGATTCTGATCTCTAGAATCAATGATTTGTGAGTCACTTTTATCTTTATCAGAGGTATACGATTTATCCCCCCTGATTTTATCCCAGTTGAATTCATAAAAGCCAACGTTTTCATCTTCTATTTCGTTTATGTCAACAGAAAAATCATTCTCTATAAATCTTATATCACGACTTTTTATTATTTCTCGCGTACCACGCTTCCATAAACGATACGCTTTTGCATCTGCCGAGTAGCCTACAAGTACACATTCTGAGCTTCTTGGTTGCCATTTAGATTGTCCTGGACTCTTTTCCAAAGCAAACGCTTTACTTCCTATTTGCCGTAAATGCTTAATACTTGGCTTATTTCCCGACCATAATTCCTCAGAAGTTTTATTATTATTAAGCTTAGTTGGACACCTATTTCTCAAATAAGATGCTGTCATTATCAGTTCAGCCCATAAAAATTCTGGCAATTTTGCCTCTATCATGATTGTTCTAGCCATTTCCACTAGAGTTTGGTTCATTCGTTCTGCTAAACCATTCTGTTGAGGTGTATATTCTACACTAAACTGATGTGTAATTCCACAATCGTTTAAAAAACTTTCAAATTCATGACTTGTCAATTCTCTGGCATTATCCGACCTTACAGATATGATCTTTCTGCCTGTTTCCAACTCAACTTGTTTCTTAAAGTTCTTTAATACATCTATGTATTCACTTTTCTTTTTTAAAAAACGAACGTATACCTTTCTGGTAAAATCGTCAATAAAAGTAGCAAAGTAAAGTTTTTTGCCAATTGACTCTATTCTCATTGGACCGCATAAGTCTGTGTGTATTAATTGCAATACTCCGGTCGCTGTTTTACTATTCTTCTTTGGGAAAGCTTGTCTAATCTGTTTACCACGAATACAGCTGACGCAATTAAGTTTCCTAGTTTTAAATTTTGGTAGACCAAACACCATTTCTTGCGTTTGAAGTTTTTCTAAATCTAGAGTATTTAAATGACCAAATCGTTTATGCCATAGCTCTAGTTCATTTTTAGTTTCTTTCATGTGCATAGCAGCTTTATTACAATATTTTATCGAATGAAAGGAGTATATACCACAATTTTTCTTTGAAGTTATTAAAATATTGCCTTTTTTATATACTACAATCTTGTCAGAAAATATTTTAATTCTGCAACCATTATCCGCTGCTTTTCCTAATGAAAAAATATTGCTTTTCAATTTTGGTACGTATAAAGTTTTCAGAAGATTGACGGTGCTAATATGTCTATCAACATTCACTTTAACTTGTGCTGTCCCAATTCCCTTGATTTCTAAACTTTTGTCATCTGCTAAACGAACAGTGCCTCTATAATTTTCATCTAACTTAATGAATTGTGACCTAGTGCTTGTCATGTGGGACAAGGCTTCACTGTCGACTATCCAAACAAATTTATTCTCAGCCAAGGCAGGTTGACTATTACAGACTGTTGTTGAAAAAGCGAAACCTGATGACTCATATGCTTCATTTGCTTTATTTAATTTAACCTTACAATTTTTTGCCATGTGGCCCTTCTTTCCACAATTATGACAGTTTAAAAGAAACTTTATACCTTTATTTTCCGTGTTGTTAAAATTACCATGCTTTTTCTCATTGCCGTATTGAAACTTGAATACCTTCAGAGCATTGTCTTGTGTATTTACTTTTTCCGCCTTGTCACCAATTTCTAGGAGTCTTGAACGTATAACATTTAAAGTTGGAAATTCATGGGCAGTGTCAAATGCTGCTTTCACCGCTTTATATTTGCATGGCAACCCATCTAATAAAATTACTTTCAGAAAGTCTTCATCTACATCGGCTACAATTTCGCGAAGTTCTGAGACTGCTTTATCAAATTCAACTAAATATTGTGAAATATTTTGATTTTCAGCCATCTTTAAATTCAGCAATTTACGGTATAATTCAGCCTTCTTTCTTGTTGACTTGCGTTCATAAGTATCTTTGAGATACAACCAAATTTCGTGGGATGTCTTGAAATTTCTTACCATTCGTACAACATCGGGATCTAGAGCAACAATTATTTCCGCACGGGCATCTTGATCAGCATCGTCATAATCACGTTGTTTCTTTAAATACCTTTCATACAATTTTCTCTGCTGCTGTTGCATTTTCACTAATGGTGACTACTTCGGGCTTGCCTTCTTGATTTCTTCCCATACGTAATAAACGATTTTTGTGCAAATCCGCTTCCATTTGAGGTAACCAAGTCCAAAAATTTTTTCCATTTAACAAAGGAATTCTTCCTGTAATTGCTGCCATTTTCGTCGCCTTACAAATAATACTAATTCAACAACCATATTAGCTTCAAAAGCGACGTGTATATCAAAAGTTTGCAGTCTAGGCTGAGTGTTGAATTTCTGCCAATCAACCAATGTATTTGAGTTAACTTAAGTTTCATTTGAATTAGTTTAGCGTCAATATGATGTTGCCATGAAAGCCTTCGATCAAGGTGTATGCCAAGGTATTTCACTTGAGAATGTTGATGAAAACGTTATAAGAACACATTTTTGTTCATTTACTTTAATTCTCCATAAGTTCAACCATCTTTCAAGCTGGGTAATGTGTGCTTGGAGATTGCGGGATGCCTCATCAGGGTTTTTGTGAATACTCAAACAGGCTGTATCATCGGCAAATGTAGAAGTGTGGATGTTATTGCTCACAGGCATATCACAAGTATATATTAGATACAAGACTGGCCCCAGAATACTACCCTGTGGCACACCAGAAGAGATAGACTCGGGTACACTCATGAAGTCTCCTTCCACAACAGTAAATTTCCTATCAACAATATAACTTTCCAAAAGCTTTTGTATGTTTATTGGTAGGTTTGTCTTCAATTTTAAAACTAGGCCTTTGTGCCATACTTTATCAAATGCCTGAGAAACATCAATAAAAAGGGCAGAACAATACCTTTTTTTCTTCAAATGTCCTCCTTACAACTTGAACCAATCTATGCATTTGCTCAATAGTACTATGCTGACTTCTAAAGCCAAATTGATGGTCCGGGATGCACCGACTATCACCTAAAATTGTGCACAATTTAGTCATGAGCAGCTTTTCGAAAAGCTTTGAAATTGTTGAAAGTAAGCTTATAGGCCTATATGACTCAGCATTGGTAAGATCTTTGCCTGGCTTGGGAATCATTTTAATCTTGGCAAGTTTCCAGTTATGTGGAAAATACTGCATTCGTAAAATGGCATTAAAAATAAATAGCAAGATTCTTATTGCAATATAAGGCAAGTTCATCAGCATCTTGTTACTAATGCCATCAATACCTGGAGCTTTCTTAGGGTCGAGTTCAGCAACTATTTTTTGTAGTTCACGCATCTTAAACCTTAAGGGACGAGGGGGTAGAGAGACTACACTCGGTAAATCGGCAGCACCCGTACATGAATTGGGAGTAAATACAGATTTTAAATGCTCAGAAAATAAGTTACCTTTCTCACTATCGCTTCTTGCCCAGCCTCCGGTTGAAGTACGCAGTGGTGATTTGAGATCAACGGGTCTTTTAAGATTTCTAGTAGCGCGCCATAAAGAGTAAATTAGATGTTGACGTTACATCAAGACCTTCTAAATACTTTTCCAGTAATGCAGTCTTTTCCGACGATAGCAGCTCTTTGAGTCGTTTAGTACAATCTTTAAGTCTGATTTTATTTAGGGGTGATCGGTGTTGTTGCCATTCTCTTCTAGCTCTCCTTTTTTCACATACAAGACGTTCAATTTCCATAGAATAAATTCTATTAAAGCCAGTCTGCGGATAGGAAGTAGTGGCATGGTCAGCAGCCTGTTTAATATATTCGTTAAGATTGGCAATATTAAATTCAATATCATCAGGTGATCTTAGCTGAATGTTTTCTACGCAGTGACTACTAATATATTTTTTGAATCCTAGCCAGTTGACCCTGTTAATCGTTTTCGCATATGAGTTAGTTAAATCACTCCTTAGTGGGTTGAAAATTGTAACTATTGTGGGAGAGTGATCGGATGACAGATCTAGAGAGCCCTCTACGTGAATTAAGTCCCTAGGGATATTTTTCGTGACGCCAAAATCTATAACATCTGCAATTTTTCTTACGTCAGTAGGCCAGTAAGTAGGCTTCCCACTCGAAATGACATCTAAGCCCATTTTTGAAATTGTATTAAACAATGCTCTACCTCTAGGTGTAACAAGACGCGAGCCCCAGTACGTATGTTTTGCATTGTAGTCACCAGCTGCCACGAAAGAAGATCCAAGCGATTTGTAGTACTTCTCATACTGATCTTCGATAACTAAAAATCTGGGAGGTGAGTAAATTGAAGATATCACGAAATTCGCACAACAATTTTCTACGAAAATATTCGTAGCTTGCATATACTCTTCACTAACGTTCTCAAGGATATAGTGCTTGAGTCTTGACTTAATTAGAATTGAGATCCACCGCATGCTCTCCCTCTCGGGTCCTTTGAATCATAAAGAGTGTAACCATTTATTTTAAAGCAGCTTTTCGAAGTCAAGTGAGTCTCAGAGACCAACATTATATCAATATTTTTTCCCGTGAGGAAGTGCTCAAGTTCATTTTTATGTTGGCGAATGCCGTTTGCGTTCCAGAAACATATTTTTAACGTGTTCATGGTTTGTTAACTAAAGTTTGAAGCAATGTATTCTGCATTCGCAACATTTCTTGCATCATGCTAGTCATATTTGTTGTAAAATTATTTATAGTTTGCACCAGATTCTCAGTAGTAGCTTCAAGACAACTAAAGTTAAAGCTAGAGTTTGCATTCGTTGAATTACTTGGCGGTGGAACATTTTGTGTGGGAATAAAACTAGTCTTAGCAGCATCGGCATACGATACACGTGAAGTAACTAGTTGGCTAGTTTGAGGTAGAGTGGCGGAGTAAGTATTTGCTGATTGAACTGGAGCTAATTTAGGTTTTTGACCCATAACCTGTTTAACGAAAGAATATACAGGGCATCCTCTGTAGTTAGCGGTGTGATTACCTCCACAATTACTGCATTTTTTTTATAGCTTTTGCTATTTATGGCGAGATACAGGGGTTAGAAAATAATTTTCGTAACAAAATTAACCGACACTATTACAGTTATAAATTTATTTTTGTTTTGATTTCTTTGTACTTAAAAGCAGCGTACGAAAATAAACGAAGCAAATTGTTTGAATTTGTTTTGTTTGGTTCTTTGAAATGAGTTGAGCAAAAACAAAAACAATGAAAAACATCGCTCAGTTTGTTTTTGTATTATTTTTTGCAAATAAGCACAAGCCAGAGAACATTGCCGATCGACTGTAAGACGAATAACCGCCGCCGTCGACCACAAACAATATATTCAATTAATCGTGCTCCGCTAGAAAAGATAATATTGGGTTATAAATGGAAACGTTTTGAAATATTTGCGGCGAATTTAAACACATTAAGTTTGTTTTATACTATGTTCACACTTAATTTAATAATTCGTCAGCTGGTTTCTGGTTTGCGGCACAGTATATTCAAAATACATTATGTCTGTAGCAAACCAGAAACCAAACGACGACATTTTCACAATTGTGTTTAAGACGAGTTTTCTAAGAACTAAACACAACCGTTAACATTATATTTGAGATGTTTAAGGTTGTCGTTTTGTCAGTATTATTGTCAATTATTGTATTTGTAAAAAATTACGAATAATTATGCTTTTCAAACAACAAATGTTTTTGTAAATAATTCACTATTTTTTAAGTAATTACTTTCTTACCAAATAATGTATCAGCTGCCGCCATTTAATAACAAAACAAAGGTGCCAGAGTTATCAAAAAATGGACTGAACATACTCTATTTACGTGTTTAAATCTTAAACACTTCATTTGAGATGTTTAACAAAACACTTCATTTGAAATGTTAAACAAAACAACAATCTCAAAATCATCGTGTTTAAGCTCTTAAACACGAATAAGATGTTAAATACGTTTAAAAACATAAGTGTGAACATAGTATTATATAGCTAAGTAGCAATTGCTATAACCGGGTGTCCTAAGACACCTCTCTCCTTTTTTTTTTCTGCTTGTACTTTTGGCTTGGTACAGTTAGCAGTACCATGCAATTCACCGCAGATAACACAAACTGTAGGTAATTTGCAGTAAGTTTTTGTGTGGTCATATTCTTGGCAATTAATGCACTGTACGGGACCTGAACGCTTACGTGGCTCTTCAACTGTGATTTTTCGGTGCAAAAGGTATTTTAGACTATAAATTGGGTGCGTCTCGTTTTTTTTAACTGCATATCATTCGGCTCCAGTTCAACACGAAATAGAGGCTGGGGAGTCTTCTCTCTATTGATTATATGGTAACATTTTTTACCTTAAGTCCTTCTTCGATAAGTGCACATTTTACTTCTTCGGGCTAAACATATGAATCTATGCCCTTTAATACTATTTGTAGGCCTTTAGCACTCTTAAGTTGATATGTGTAAAAATTAGTTTTATTTTTTTCAAACTCACTAACAATTTGTCGGAAATCTTTTTCATCATAAGTATAAAACAAATTTTTATACTTATCAGCTTAAAAGTGCTAAAGGTATGCAGATCGTATTAAAGGGCATTGATGCTTATGTTAATCCCGACGAAATAAAAGATGCACTCAACATACAAGGATTTAAGGTAAAAAATGTTACCAATATAATCAATAGAGAGAAGATCCCCCAGCCTCTATTTCGTGTTGAACTGGAGCCAAATGATATACAGTTGAAAAAGAACGAGACACATCCAATTTGTAGCCTAAAATACCTTTTATACCGAAAAATTACAGTTGAAGAGCCACATAAGCGTTCAGGTCCCATACAGTGCCACAATTGCCAAGAATATGGTCATACAAAAACTTACTGCAATTTACCTACAGTTTGTGTTATCTGCGGTGAATTGCATGGTACTGATAACTGCACGAAGCCAAAAGATCAAGCAGAAAAAAATGTAGTAATTGTGGAGGTAATCACACCGCTAACTACAGAGGATGCCCTGTATATTCTTTTGTTAAACAGGCTATGGGTCAAAAACCTAAACTAGCTCCACCTCAAGCAGCAAACGCTTACTCCGCCACTCTTCCTCAAACAAGCCAACCAGTTAGTTCACGTGTATCGTATGCCGATGCTGCTAAGACTAGTTCTATTCCCACACAAAATGTTCCACCGCCAAGTAATTCAACGAATGCAAACTCAAGCTTTAACTTTAGTCGCCTTGAAGCTACTATTGAGAATCTGGTGCTAACTATAAATAGTTTTACAACAAATATAACTAGCATGATGCAAGAAATGCTGCGAATGCAGAATACACTGCTTCAGACATTAGTTAAGAAGCCGTGAACACGTTAAAAATATGTTTCTGGAACGCAAACGGCATTCGCCAACATAAAAATGAACTTGAGCACTTCCCCACGGAAAAAAATATTGATATAATATTGGTCTCAGAGACTCATTTGACTTCGAGAAGCCTTTTTAAAATTTCTGGCTACACCTTATATGATTCAAAGGACCCGATAGGAAGAGCATGCGGTGGATCAGCAATTCTAATAAAATCTAGACTTAAACATTATATTATTGACAACATTTGTGAGGAATATCTACAAGCAACGAATATTTGTGTTGAAAATTTTTGCACAAATTTTGTGATATTATCAATTTACTCCCCTCCCAGATTCGCAATTACTGAGAATCAATACGAGGATTTCTATAAATCTCTTGGCCCTTGTTTCGTAGCAGCTGGCGACTATAATGCAAAACACACGTGCTGGGGTTCTCGTCATATTACACCCAGAGGTCGAGCATTGTTCAACACAATTTCAAAAATGGGCTTGGACGTCATTTCGAGTGGGGAGCCTACTTACTGGCCTACTGACATAAATAAAATTCCGGATGTTATAGATTTTGGCGTCATCAAAAACATTTCTAGAGAATTAACTAACGTTGAAGCTTCTTTAGATCTCTCGTCCGATCACTCTCCCACGATCGTTACAATCTGTAGCCCACAGAGAAGTGATTTACCTCACTCGTATGTGAAGATGATCAGTCGTGTAAATTGGCTGCGATTCAAAAAATATCTTAGTAGTCATTGCACGGAAAACATTACGCTAAGAACACCCGAGGATATTGAAGCTAACATCACCAACATTAACGAAATGATTACACAGGCTGCTGAACATGCTACTACCTCCCATCCGCAGACTGGGTTTAATAAAATTTATTCTACCGATATTGAACGTGCCTTATGTGAAAAAAGAAGAGCTAGAAGGCAATGGCAGCAGTAAAGATCACCACAACTTAAGATCAGATTTAAAGAGTGCACTAAACGACTCCAAGAGTTACTTGCAATTGAAAAAACTGCATCTCTTGAAAATTATCTGGAAGGTCTTGATGTCAAACCATCATCTAATTACTCTTTGTGGTGTGCTGCTAGAAAGCTGAAAACCCCCGTTGAGCTTAAACCACCTCTGCGCACATCTACCGGAGGTTGGGCAAGAAGCGATACTGAAAAAGGTAACATATTTGCTAATCATTTAAAATACGTATTTACCCCAAACACATGTACTGGTGTTGCTGATTTGCCAAGTGTAGTTGCTCTACCCCCATAAAGTTTAAGATGCGCGATGTACAAAAACTAATTGCTGAACTTAATCCGAAGAAAGCTCCAGGTATTGACAGAATTAGTAACAAGATGCTGACGAACTTGCCTCATATTGCAATAAGAATCCTGCTATTTATTTTTAATGCCATTTTACAAATGCAGTATTTTCCACATAACTGGAAACTTGCCAAGATTAAAATGATTCCGAAGCCGGGCAAAGATCTTACCAAGGCTGAGTCATATAGGCCTATAAGCTTACTATCAGCAGTCTCAAAACTTTTCGAAAAGCTGCTCATCACTAAATTGTCCACAATTTTAGCTGATAATGGGTGCATCCCGGACCATCAATTTGGCTTTAGAAGTCAGCATAGCACTATTGAGCAAACGAATAGATTGGTTCAAGTTATAAGGAGGACTTTTGAAGAAAAGAAGTATTGTTCTGCCCTTTTTATTGATGTTTCTCAGGCATTTGACAAAGTATGGCACGAAGGCCTATTTTTAAAATTGAAGACATATTTGCCAATAAATATAGAAAAACTTTTGGAAAGTTATATTGTTGATAGGAAGTTTACTGCTGTGGAAGGAGACTTTATAAGTGTGCCCGAATCTATATCTTCTGGTGTGCCACAGGGTAGTATTCTGGGGCCAGTCTTGTATTTAATATATACTTCTGATATGCCTGTGAGCAATAACATCCACACTTCTACATTTGCCGATGATACAGCCTGTATGAGTATGCACAAAAACCCTGATGAGGCATCCCGCAATCTCCAAGCTCACATTACCCAGCTTGAAAGATGGTTGAACTTATGGAGAATTAAAGTAAATGAACAAAAGTGTGTTCATATAACGTTTACCCTAAGAAAAGATACCTGTTTCCCCATTCGAATCAATAATCAAAATATTCCTCAACATTCTCAAGTGAAATACCTTGGCATACACCTTGATCGAAGGCTTACGTGGCAACATCATATTGACGCTAAACTAATTCAAATGAAACTTAAGTTAACTCAAATACATTGGTTGATTGGCAGAAATTCAACACTCAGTCTAGACTGCAAACTTTTGATATACAAGTCGCTTTTGAAGCCAATATGGTGCTACGGAATTCAGCTATGGGGCACTGCTTCAGCTTCAAATGTGGATAGAATCCAACGACAGCAAAACAAAATTTTACGGTTAATAACATTGGCTCCATGGTATATAAAAAATTCAAATATACATCGTGATTTAAATATGCCACTAGTGACTGAAGAAATCGCAAAATACGCTGGCAAATATTTAACAAAACTCGAGTCACATCCTAAGCCGCTTGCACGTAATATTTTGAACTTTAGTGGACACATCCGCCTAAAAAAGAGGGACACAAGGGCTCTTATTCATATCACTCCAGATGGGACTTCTTGAAAATACTTTTATTGTTTTCCTTTTGATTATTACTACTTATGTATTATATATAACTACCACTAAGCTTATGTCCGATACTGGTCGGGCCTAATAATTATATTTAGATTTAAGATTTGAATACTTATTGTTAGTTCATATTTGAAGATACAATAAATAAATATATGCAAAAAAAAAATATATATATATATTTGGATTTTAGTTTCATCAATATTACCTTGTTTAATTGGAATGATGTGAAAAGTATTTTCACCAATGGTCGACAGTAGATTTTTAAGAAGCACGTTAGAATTTTTTTCTCTCAGATAAAAATAGGTGGTGGCTTAAAAGAATTTTGCGATGATGCAGCTGGCTTGTCGTTTTTGTCTTGCAATAATGAAAAACGATTTTGACGATTGATAGAAGATGTGCTGTTATCCCTAGACATCTTTGGGGCGGATCCAATTTTAGTAGAATTTGGGCTTCGCCTGCGCTTTAAAATAGTTATATATCTCTCCATTCCTACTTATACCTTTGGTTTTGAACTACTGTTATCTTCAGTGACAACTTGTTTAAGTGATGACCACGAGCCCGAAGCGGATGATATCGCTGAGTTAAATGTAGAAGTACTAGGCAATAATGTCAACGATTCACTAGTTGGCATTGGACAAAGCGAAGTTGATCGCTGACGAAACTGTGGTTTTGGCGTTAGAAAAAGTCTATCAGATTTTTGATTTTTATTAAGAGCTTCAGAACTCACAGCAAGTCTATTATCAGATTTTTTATTTTTATTGTTATCATTATGAGCATCAAAACTCACAGTAAAATAAGCATTTCTGCCGTTAGAACTCACTTCACTGTTTTTTTCCTTTGGGGTACTCATAAAGACTATTCCTCAAGGGTACTTTTTATGTTTTTTTGTTTACGGTTTTTTTTTGTTTTTGTTATTTCTATATGTAAAAATATTAGCAAAGCAAAAAAAAAAGCTTATTTATCAAAGTTAATATGTACTAGGAATATTTTTTGTATGATTTTTTTTTGTTTAGATTGTATGTAAAAAAAATTCCGCTATTACGTCTGTTCACTATGAAGGTACAACGAAAACTTGAAAAAAATTACAAAAATTATTTTTCAAATTTGAATTTTTTTTTTTAAATTGTTTTGTAATTTTTACAAAAACAGGCTGTTAATACTTTTGACTATTGGACATTGATCAAGAGGCGTCCAGGAGTCTCCTCCAATATTCTTTTTTTTCCCATCTCCTACCGTTTTTGAAAAAAATGACAAAAATTATTTTTCAAATTTGAAATTTTTTTTTTTTAAATTGTATTGTAATTTTTACAAAACCAGGCTGTTAAGACTTTTGACTATTGGACATTGATCCAGAGGCGTCCAGGAGTATCCTCCAATATTCTTCCCCCCATCTCTTACCGTTTTTAAAAAAAATTACAAAAATTATTTTTCAAATTTGAAACTTTTTTTTTTTTTACAAAAACTCCTACCGTTTTTGAAACAACTGACAGAAATTATTTTTCAAATTTGAAATTTTTTTTTGAAATTATGTTGTAACTTTTAAAAAACAGGCTGTTAAATTTTTGACTATTAAACATTGATTCAGAGGCGTTTAGGAGTCTTCTCCAATATTCTTTTTTTCCCCATCTCCTACCGTTTTTGAAAAAAATGACAAAAACTATTATTCAAATTTGAAATTTTTTTTTTGAAATTGTGTTGTAATTTTTACAAAACCAGGCTGTTAAGACTTTTGACTATTGGACATTGATCCAGAGGCGTCCAGGAGTCTCCTCCAATATTTTTAAAGTAAACGAGCAAAAGTGTGTCCAGGTAACATTTACCCTGCGAAGAGATACTTGTTCGCCAATTCGAATCAACAATCTAGTTGTTCTTCAACATTCACACGTAAAATACCTTGGTATACACCTTGATCGACGGCTTACATGGAAGCCCCATATTGACTCAAAGCTAACACAAATGAAATTGAAATTTACTCAGATACATTGGCTGATTGGTAGAAATTCAGCAGTCAGTCTAGATTATAAACTTTTAATATACAAGTCGATTTTGAAACCAATATGGTGCTACGGAATACAGTTATGGGGCACTGCTTCAGCTTCTAATGTCGAGAGAATCCAACGAAGGCAAAACAAAATTTTACGGTTAATAACATTGGCTCCATGGTATATAAAAAATTCAAATATACATCGTGATTTAAATATGCCACTAGTGACTGAAGAAATCGCAAAATACGCTGGCAAATATTTAACAAAACTCGAGTCACATCCTAAACCGCTTGCACGTAATATTTTGAACTTTAGTGGACACATCCGCCTAAAAAAGAGGGACACAAGGGCTCTTATTCATATCACTCCAGATGGGACTTCTTGAAAATACTTTTATTTATTGCCTTTTGACTATCACTACTTATGTATTATATATAACTATTACTAAGCTTATGTCCGACACTGGTCGGGCCTAATTATATTGTTTGATTTAAGATTTGAATACTTATTGTTAGTTCATATATGAAGATACAATAAAAAAAAATCATGCATTAAAAAAAAAACTTTGTTGTGTTTATTTTTTAACAATGTTGAATTGAAATCCTTCTCAATTGTAAAATTGAGTGGAAAGAATTGTTGTTAATAAATTATCTATTTCACCTTCTGAAATAAAGCAAAATAAAACGTAAACGTATTTCGTGAGAATTTTTGGCTATACATATTACATATTATTTATCCATAATATTTATCCATAATATTATTTAATTTTTCTTACTTACATACTAAACCACGAAAACATAGAATTGTGAAAAATAACAAAACAAAAAAAAAACCGCAAATAAAGAAAAAAAAAAACACAAACAAAGTCAAGGAATACTCTATATGAGTACTTCGAAAACAAATAATTGTGTTTGGAGTTATAACGGTTCTACTGCTCTCAGTGATAACAATAAAAATAAAAAATCTGATGATAGACTTACTATGAGCTCTGAAGCTCTTAATAAAAACAATATAAATAAGAAATCTAATGATAGACTTTTTCTAACGGCAAAACCTCAGTTTTGTCAGCGATCAATTTCACTTTGTGCAATGCCAACTAATAAATCGTTGAAATTACCATTGGCTTGTACTTCTACATTTAAATCAGTGATATCATCTCCTTCGGGCTCGTTTATTTAAAAGATGCTCTCGTCCTTCAGGGTTTTAAAGTAAAAAATGTATCGAACATAATAACAAATATAACAACAAATATTTGTGCCGAAAATTTTTGCAGTAATTTTGTCATATCATCAATTTACTCCCCTCCTAGATCCGCAATTACTGAGCTGGTGACTATAATGCTAAACATATGTTCTGGGGTTCGCGTCTTGTTACACCCAGAGGTCAAGCGTTGTTCAACACAATTTTCAAAAATAGGATTGGATGTCATTTCGAGTGGGAAGCCACTTATTGGCCTACTGACATACATAAAATTCCGGATGTTATAGATTTTGGCATCAAGAAAAATATTTCTAGGGAATTAATTCACGTTGAGGCTTCCCTATATCTATCGTCCGATCACTCTCCCACGATCGTTACGGTATGTAGCCCACTGAAAAATGATCTACCTAACTCATATGTGAAGAAGGTCAGTCGTGTTAATTGGGTGCTATTGAAAAAATATCTCAGTAGTCATTGCACGTAAAACATTACGTTAAGAACACCTGAAGATATTGAAGCTAACAGTGACAATCTTAGCGATAATATTAAGCATGCTGCTGAACATGGCACTACCTCCCATCCGCTGATTAGAGTAAATAGAATTTATTCTACGGATATTGAACGTCTCGTAAGTGAAAAAAGAAGAGCTAGAAGAAAATGGCAACAGCACAGTTTAGTCCAAAATAAAATTAAATTTAAGGAGTGCACTAAAAGTCTCCAAGAGCTGCTTGCATATGAAAAAATAGCATCTCTTAAAAACTATTTAGAAAATCTTGATGTCACACCAACACCTTATTACTCTTTGTGGTGAGCTGCGAAAAATATTAAAACACCCGTTGAGTTTAAACAACCTCTGTGCGCTTCTACCGGAGGTACTGAAAAAGGTAACTTGTTTGCAAAGCATTTAAAATCCGTATATACCCCAAACAGATATACTGGTGTTGTTGATTTGCAGTGTAGTTGCGTAACCCACTCGACCCATAAAATTTAAGATGTACAAAAACTAATTGCTGTTTAGGTTGCCTCGTATTGCAATTAGAATCCTGTTATTCATTTTTAATGAAAGTTTACGACTGTAGTAGAGGGTGGCGTTGGCTGAAGTATTTAGCACGTTGACTACAAAAACCTGTAGCCTGGGTTGGAGCTCGGTCGCCGACAGTCAATAAAAATAACAACACCACGCATTTTTCTGATCTGCATTAGTGTCTTTTGTGTCAGTTGTTGTGGGAAAAGTTAAAGTGATGCAGGCATAAAGCAGTGGTCACTAAAAACAATACTGACTTCATCAGATAATAATCCTAATGTACATTAGAGCGCCCTCCTTCGTTCTGTAGCAGTATAATTGGCAAAGTAAAATAATCTAAAAAATAGCTACTAAGCACAGCTACAAAAATTTAATAAGCCTCATTTGACACCAGATGGCGCTGCAATACTGCATTATCAAAAAATGTGCAAAAGAGCAGAGTTGTAAAAGAATGAAGCCTTCTTTTTCTCTTCCTTCACTATATGTCTTCTCTATCACTATCATTTCCCTCATTGGCTGCATCATACATGCCAATAACTCCGCTCTCAACAATGTCAAAACTTTTCGAAAAACTGCTCATGTCAAAATTGTCCCCAATTTTAATTTGTAGTAGGTGTATCTTAGATCATCAATTTGGTTTAAGAAGTCAGTATAGCACCATTAAACAAACGCATAGATTGGTTCAATTTATAATTAGAGCATTGGAACTATGGTTAAACTTATGGAGAGTTAAAGTAAACGAGCAAAAGTGTGTTCAGGTAACATTTACCCTGCGAAGTGATACTTCTTTCCCAATTCAAATCAGCAATCAAGTTGTTCCTCAACATTCACACGTAAAATACCATGGTATACACCTTGATCGACGACTTACATGAAACTCCATATTGACTCAAAGCTAACACAAATGAAACTTAAACTCAGATACATTGGCTGATTAGTTGAAATTCAACACTCAGCCTAGACTGCAAACTTTTACTATTCAAGTCGCTTTTGAGGTCAAAATGGTGCTACGGAGTTCAGTTATAGGGCACTGCTTCAGCTTTAAGTGTCGAGAGAATCCAACGTAGGCAAAAGAAATTTTTACGTTTGATAACATGATAGATTAAAAATTCAAGTCTACATCGTGATTTAAATATGCCACTAGTCATTGAAGAAATTGCAAAATATGGAGGCAAATACTTAACAAAACTCGAGTCACATCCTAATCCGCTTGCTTGTAATATTCTGAACTTTACTGGACACATCCACTTAAAAAAGAGGGATACAAGGGCTCTTATTCTCAACACTGCAGATGGGACTTCTTGAAAATACTTTTTTTTCCTTTTTGATTGTCACTACTTATGTATTATATATAACTACTACTAAGTTTATGTCCGACACTGGTCGGGGCTAATAATTATATTTTAGATTTAAGATTTCAATACTTATTGTTAGTTCATATTTAAAGATACAATATATATATATACAAGATATTTCTTTTTGAGGTTAATAATAGACTTATATTTAAAATAAAATTTTATATACATATGTATATATTGTATGAGGTAGCCAGAACTGGATTATGCATTGTTATACGTGGCTGACGTAGAGGTAGCAAAGGTTACTGTAGTAGCGGTCATAGACCCACTAGTAACAGCACTGGTTGTAGCCATATTACCCAAGTTCCTGCTCAGACTTCGGATTAAAACCATTTAACAAACGCAAAAAAAATTATAACTATATAAATAAATAAAAATTCAATTACGAGCCAAAAATATTCTCGTTTCAAAAAAAAAAAAAAATTCAAGACAATAAGAAAAATAAAAAAATATAAAAAGTATATGGTACTACTTGACCTGTATCAATCAGTAGCGAAAAAAATTTAAACGAATATATAAAAAAAATCGTTCTCCTGTGGAGAACAAAAAAAAAACAAATTTATAGAAAAAAAATCAACTTGGTATCCAAACTGGTACGATATGTTTCTCCTAAGGCAAAAGGAGAAAATTTCAAAAATATATATATTAAATATATGTATGTGCGGCAGTGTTCAGGTAAAAGTAAAAGTTTCCAAGGGACGTAAGTATTCTTTGAATTAAGTCGTAGTGTGTGTGTATGCTTATTAAGGTTTTATTCTTATCTAATTTCAGAAGATAATTTTGAAAGCAAAAACAAAAGGAATCGAAATTTAAACACTATATGTATGTATGTATGTTGTTATGTACTGCCAGTAAATGGATTGTAGCAACTATAGAGCATATTAAACTTGTCTCTAAGGACTGACCACAACTTTACCGGAGCTGATGTTTTCTGCACGAAGGAAAATTTAAAAAAAAACGTAAGTAAAAATCAATAAAAAATGTTTAATATATTTCACAAGCAAAACAAATCTTTTATCAGATCTTTATCATTTTCCAGCAGCAGAAATAACAATAATATGAAAACTTGAGTTTCCAAAAAAAAAATCTCTAAGACTCAGACTGCTGCAACATGATAAAAATTCTATAAATCAGGCAAATCACCTGACCACACCATTTGCACATTATGTCGCAACGCGACCTCAGCTCTTAGGACTCAAGTGTCGGGACTTACATATGTGCCAAAGGTGAAAGCCATGGCACTTTGAAAAATTCAGCCTGAATAAAAGAAATATTTTTTAAAATAGGACAGTTTTTCTTTTTCTTTAAATCGTCGCGGCTGCTAGGGACTTTTATTACCTAGCAGGTCATACGCAAAAAGAAAAAAATTAAACAATGTAAAAAAATTTAATTGAAATCTAAAAAAAAACTTTTGCTTTCAGGACTTGCTTCGGGCCCCACGTTGGACGCCATTTTTTGTAATGACTGATTTTGTAGATTAACATAGTTGTGTGGTGACAAATGGGATTGAAACCCTATGGACGTGGTGGTTGCCAGATGATTGGCCGTGCTGGCATGCTGGCGTATCCCCGGCTAGGGCTCGCCGTGTTGGGGTGGTTCTTGCCAATCCATCTAGAGGTCCAACATCTACAATAGTCAACAAAAAAAATCATGCCAGCCAATTATTCCATAAATAGAAGCAAAAAATTTAGGTGGTCAAAAAAAAGATGTTTGGAGCCCGAAGCAAATCCTAATTACCTCCCTGGATACCTACACACACAAACGACCAAATTCGCCTGGCAGGTGTTATGCCAAGGCCTTCGACCATCCCCTTAGAAGCCAGATGACCTCTCCGTGACATCGCACCCAGTCTGCGATGTCCCTTAACCTACGTCACCCTTGGAAAACTCTACTTTACCTTACTTACCTTTCCGCCACAAAATTTATAGTTCCATCCTGTTAAATAAATTTTCTAGCGATTCTTAAGAAAAATGGTATACATATTTGGTGCTTTTTTTCTAGCGATTCTTAAG
This sequence comes from Tachina lurida, assembly GCA_944452675.1. NCBI lineage: Eukaryota > Metazoa > Arthropoda > Insecta > Diptera > Tachinidae > Tachina > Tachina lurida. The sequence goes on from OX101752.1 coordinate 97,698,974, forward strand.
AAAAATGGTATACATATTTGGTGCTTTATTTATAATTGAATTAATAAAAAAATTTTCTTTCAGATTAATAATTTTTAAATCAATACTGGACAATGAAAAAGTAACAAAAGGTAAATTTTATAAAAAAATGTGTATGTGAAATCACAAAAACTTAATTTTTATCAAGCTGTTTAGAATATTACTATTAAATTTAAATTTTTAAATTTTTTTAAATTTTCTTTATAATCAAAAATTTTCTCCCCTTTTCTTTTAGGTATTCATATTGGGATGTCTTTCCCCGGATTGCCGTTCGTCAGTGGCGTGTCCTATGTCCTAACTTCTTCTAAGCTAAGTCAAAATTGCATATACATTCATATATATATATATATATATGTATATATTACCTACAAAAATCCTTTTTTTTTTTCTTTAAAGTAAACATGGTACTGAATTGGGCAAATATCCTCTCTTTTTCGCGTTGTCCCTCGCACTACCTAGCCTGAGCTCACCCTACCTAGCGTGGATTTTTTTCACAGTTTTGTGAAGAGTTTCTACGAATGAAAGGTACCTATGTTAATCTTAAAATAATCTTAAAAAAACTATTGTACCAAAATATATATATTTTTATATTTTTAGGCGGTCCGTCCAGTCTCGTATGTCCGAGGTCATTGGCAAAATACTTAATCTTCACGGGTTATGGAGCTTTTCGTCGTTGCGTAGGTCGTTGGCTTTTCCAGTTCCCTCGCTGGATGTGGCGTGTTGCAGGTGACGGTGTTAGGGCTTTTTATATATATTTTTTTTCTTGGTGCTAAATTTTATTTTAATAATTTGTTCCACTAAATTTTAGTATATTTTCTTTTTATATTGTTTGCTTTACTTTCTTTAACATTTTGTAATTTTTACAGTTTCAACATCAATTTGATTGCATTAGTTTTTAGTTTTAGTCACTTTTATTAATATTTCAAAAAAATATTATCTGTATATCTGCTTTTATTTTACCACTTGTTTATTTTTATGAATATTAATAAAGTAGTTTTTATTTTTTTATAATTCTTTAACACATTTTTTTTATTTCATATCATAGATTTAATTTTTTTTTTTATTTTTAGCACTTCACAATTTTTTCCTCACCAGCCACATCAATACCTCCGATCACCATCACAGCCCAAACAGAAAAGAAAGAGTCCCTCTTCACTACCTACCAAAACTTATCTGTCCTTCCATTTTTCTTTCTTCCACTCTAACGTGGCTTTTTATTTATCCCCCGCCAAAATGACTGCGCTCACAGCCATCTTTTTTTTGTTGGTAGCTTCTAGAAGCTACCTTTCCAGATCAACAACATTCCTTTTTTTCATTTCTTTTCTACTAGAAAAAAACTTTATATTTCTTCTTACCACTTTCCAACTACAAAAGACAGCTGATCGACGGTTTTACCCTTGTTCACGGCATTACCGTCGACCAGTGTGACCATGACAAACAACTTTGGTTTACAAACAATAACAAAATTTTTTCTTTTTTCCTTGAACAAATTGTGCAATCGTTTTCACTGTTTTTGTTTCTCTCACTCCAAAGAATTAAACAAAAGAAAATCAAACAATTTCTTTCGTTTATTTTCGTGCTCTATTTCATTTGTACTTAACAAATGAATCAAAACAAAAATAAATTTATAACTGTAAAAGTGTCGATTATTTATGTTACGAAAATTATTTTCTAGCCCCTGTATCGCCCCATAAGTAGCATAGCTACAATAAAAAATGTTACCAATATAATCAATAGAGAAAATATTCCTCTCTTTCGTGTTGAACTGGAGCCGAATGATATACAGTTGAAAAAAAAACGAGACGCATCCAATTTATACTCCAAAATACCGCTTTCACCGAAAAATTACAGTTGAAGAGCCACGTAAGCGTTCAGGTCCCGTACAGTGCCATAATTGCCAAGAATATGGCCACACAAAAACTTACTGCAAATTACCTACAGTTTGTGTTATCTGCGGTGAATTGCATGGTACTGCTAACTGTACTAAGCCAAAAGTTCAAGCAGAAAAAATGCAGTAATTGTGGAGATAAACACACCGCTAACTACAGGAGATGCCCTGTATATTCTTTCGTTAAACAGGCTATGGGTCAAAAACCTAAACTAGCTCCACCTCAAGCAGCAAACGCTAACTCCGCCACTTTTCCTCAAACTAGCCAACCAGTAACTTCACGTGTATCCTATGCCGATGCTGCTAAGACTAGTTCTATTCCCATACAAAATATTCCACCGCCAAATAATGAATGAATGAATAATGAATGAAAACTCAAGATTTGTTTTTAGTCGCCTAACTATAAACAATTTTACAAGAAATATGACTAGCATGATGCAAGAAATGCTGCGAATGCAGAAAACACTGCTTCAAGCATTAGTTAACACGTCATGAACACGTTAAAAATATGTTTCTGGAACGCAAACGGCATTCGCCAACATAAAAATGAAATTGAGCACTTCCTCATGGAAAAAAGTATTGATAAATATAATGTTGGTCTATGATACTCATTTGACTTCGAGAAGCTGCCTTAAAATGAATATATATGAATATATATATGATTTAAAAGACCCGAGAGGGAGAGCATGCGGTGGATCAGCAATTCTAATTAAGTCAAGACTCAAGCAGTATATCCTTGACAACGTTACTGAAGAATATATAGTATATGCAAGCAACGAATATTTCCGTAGAAAATTTTTGTGCGAATTTCGTGATATAATCAATTTACTCACCTCCCAGATTTTCAGTTACCGAAGCTCAGTTTGAGAAGTTCTACAAATCGCTTGTGTTAATTCTTTTGATTCTTTTTATTTAGTTTAAAAATAAACAGAATCTCTAGTTGAATTAAAATTTAAGCAAAACGCTTACTTCGTTTTTGTTTAACTTTTTTTTTTATTCATATTTTTGCCAAGTCTCAAGTACAATTAAATTCTTTCCCACAATTTAATTAAAATAAAATTAATTTATTTCTCACACATTTGTCAAGCCAGGTATGAGAACCATCATGTCAGCATAATTGACGAAATAAATAAAACATTTTATTTTCCACGTATGTTTCAAATCACCAGCCAGACAGTAGTGAAATTGATATTCTGTTTTGCTTAGCTTACGATGGGAATGAATGAATGAAATGAAGATAATAATGAACAGTTTCTGGCCGTTTTAAATTACGTTTGTACTCTTATTTTTTTTTACTTTTTGTTATTGTATTAGTTTTAAGTTAATTTTTACATTTTGTATAAATATTAAAATTATTGAATAAAATTTATGATTGCTACTTTTAAGTAAGCCGGGGCAACTGGGGGACATGATCCCAATCCCAAATCGGCAAACACAGGTCAATCGCAAGCCGGCGCAACTGGGGGACACGATGGATTAATCAACCGGTCACTTGGAAAAATAGCGGCGCTTACTCGACAGCTAGAAGGCCTTCAGTTGCAACCAGGTCAAGATCAATCTTACTACGATGTAAAAAAGGATACTATCTCTCAGCTGTGGCTTCAATTAGAAAGGCTTAATGATGAATTACTGGACAAATATCCCGACCCAGACATTGCTGGTTACGATACATGCAGATATGTTCACCTCGAAGAAGCTGCACAATCAGCAATCATACAGCTCACCACGGCCAATAGAAGCCTCCACCACTCAACCACAGAAACTACGGCCAGACCACCAACCTTACCTTTGCCTACGATCACCATTACAAAATTCTCCGATTTATTTACAAGAATCGTACATGAGCAACAGATGTCTGATGCTCATAAAATGTGGTATTTAAAAACCAACGTCATTGGTGAAGCAGCGAACCTCATTAATCATCTTGCGGTTACTGCAGACAATTATCAGGTGGCGTGGCAATTGCTGCAAGATCGATACAACAATAAAAGGGTAATGGTAGCAACAGCAGTTCAGAGACTACTTGACCAACCATCTGGGGCATCCTCATTAAGTGCTATTAACCGATTGCACGATACAACAAATGAATGTTTGGCAGCTCTCTCCAACATGGGGCTTCAAATATCATCGTGGGATCCAATCCTTATCCACATCCTGGTCAAAAAGTTAGATAAAACAGTGCATGCTCAATATGAGCAATCAATTTCTCACCCAAAGGAACTACAAACAATCAACCAATCTCTAACATTCCTTGAGAACTATTTTCACACTCTGGAAGCAATGGGACACAAGGAAAAACCTTCGTTTTCCACTAACAAAATATGCGCGCTTACAGCACAACCTCGACACAAAAACCGGTCGTGCATAGTTTGCAAGCGAGATTCTCACCCATTGTATCGATGTAAGAAATTCGTCGATATAAGCTCAACAAACAGACTAAACATAAAACAGAAACATAAATTATGTGTCAACTGCTTTAGTAGTACCCATAGTACTAAACAATGCACCATTTCAGGCCGCTGTCAGAAATGTGGAAAAAAGCACCATACCTTGGTACATCTGGAACCAACCCCACAAGGTTATTCGTCATCAAGAAAAATTACTCCTCCTAAAAAAGAAATTGACTCAGACAGAGAGGCAGCTACACTTAACAACCCCTCCACAACAAACGTGACATCTCTCGTTAGCACACCACAGGACGAAGCTGAAAGCATGACGACAAGTTCCGTCGGCAGAAGACCATATGTCCTACTAGGAACAGCGTTGGTAAAGGTCAATGCAAATGGACTAGAAACTGAATGTAAGGCAATTCTCGACTCGGGCTCACAAGTCAACCTCATTACAGAGAGATTAGTCAGAACTCTAGGGCTCCCAGCAAGAACCACCTCAATTTCAATCAATAGAATTGGAAAAAACCGCACCAAGGTTCAACACCGTGTCAACATATCACTTCAATCAAGATTTAACATCTTTTCAACACGTCTTGAGGCATTTGTGTTGCCACAAATCATTTCTCCTCAACCTGCTCAACAACTTACCATCGATAAGTTGGCGATTCCCAACAATGTCACACTGGTGGACCCAACTTTTAACCTACCAGAAAAAATTCACATTTTGTTAGGTGCAGAATATTACCATGAAATGCTTGCCATAGGACAAACTAAACTCGGTGATGACCTCCCAATATTACAAAATACCACCTTTGGCTGGATGGTACCTCGAGAACAACTCTCATCAGCAATATGTGGTACTTTAACTGAAGAGGATAAAATGAATACGGCTATTGAACGATTTTGGAAACTGGAAGAGATCGAGAGCACTGGGCATCAATTATCTCCCTATGACGCCCAATGTGAGGCACATTTCAATCAACACACTATTCGTAACAAAGAAGAACGATTCGTAGTATGACTTCCATTCTGTACTGAAACATCTTCTTTAGGCGCCTCACATAATATTACCTTTAACCGCTTCTTCAGCTTAGAACGTCGATTATCTAAAGATGCTTCCCTAAAAACTCAATATATGCAGTTTATGAAGGATTACGAAACAATGGGACATATGTCTTAAATCAACATAGATGAAGTGGAAGGGCCTAAATACTTTATTCCTCACCACTGCATTTTACGACCTGATAGTAGCACCACTAAACTTCGGGTGGTATTTGATGCATCAGCAAAATCCTCGTCAGAAAAATCTTTGAATGATATTTTGCACATCGGGCCACCACTACAAAATTAGCTGTTTACGGTGCTTCTGCGATTTCGGATTCCACGTTTCGTGTTCATAACAGACATAGAAAAAATATACCGACAAATATTGGTCCATCCAAAAGACCAACAGTACCAGATAATTCTATGGAGAAGTAATGTTTCTGAACCCATCAGTTACTTCAAGTTGAATACAATGACATATGGAACCAGACCTGCACCATACTTGGCAATCAAATGTCTAAAGGAAATAAGCCATGATAACAACATGCAGTTTCCGTTGGCAGCCAATTTCTTGGAAAAGAACTTTTATGTGGACGATGGTTTGGGGGGAGCCGATAGCTTGAACAAAGCACTAGAAACTCAGCGTCAACTACAACATGCCATGTCAAAGTACGGATTTCATTTAAGAAAATGGTGTGCAAATCATACCCAATTGCGACGCAATATCCCCAATGATGATCAAGAAGTTAGTCTTGATTTTTCCACAGACGAAACCGACTATATAAAAACGTTGGGATTAGTATGGCTACCCAAGGATGATCTACTGAAAATTAAGGTCAACATACAACCAATCAAGGCTGTGACGAAAAGGACAGTCACATCAGATTTAGCGCGTATATTTGTCCCACTTGGACTACTGTCTCCAGTAGTCGTCAAGGCAAAAATATCCATCCAGGAATTATGGAATTTGAATCTTTCATGGGATGAGGCAATGCCTTCTGAATTTCAATCGCGCTGGCGAAGCTTTAGAAGTAATCTGAGTGAACTCAAAACCTTTCAAGCTCATCGACATATATATAAAGGATCGATTCCAAGCAATACGCAACTACATGTTTTTACAGATGCCTCATAAAAGGCGTATGGTGCTGCAGTATATATCAGGACATTCTTGCCAAATAAAACAGTTATTGTATACTTGCTTTGTGCGAAGTCCCGTATAGCCCCTCTCAAGCAACAAACGCTGCCCAGGCTGGAATTATATGCTGCTCAGTTGGGTGCCAACTTGGCTGCAAAAGTTAAGCACGATCTGGATATGAATACAACGCCAACATTCTACTGGTCTGATTCAAAAATAGTATTAGCATGGATAAATTCACGATCATCTTCGTTGCATACATTCGTAGCAAATCGAATAGCTTCAATTCAAAAAAGCTCGACACCTGATCAATGGCGTCATGTGAGTTCCCAGGACAACCCAGCAGACATAATATCTAGAGGATTAGATCCAGAGCAGTTGCAGCATACACCCCAGTGGATGTATGGGCCATTCTTTCTTCATGGTGATGAGAAACATTGGCCTACGATGTTCTCTCCAACTCCTGACACACCTTTACCTGAACAGAAGAAAATTTCCTATAACATGCTGGTTTCGGTAACGACTGAAACTTTTTTGCATTCTATCAACCATAGAAATTCTTTTAAAACCCTGCAACGTATTATAGGATACATCTTCAGATTCATAAAAAATGCTAGGCTCCCCAAGGCATATCGACAAACTCAAAGAGCTCTGACACCTGTCGAGCTCCACGATTTACTTCTTATAATTATTAGAGAAACTCAAAAATTTGCATTCTCAGAAGACATCCAGCAGTTGCAAAAACCAAAGGTGTCAAGTCCGAACAAAAGTTTATCACAATTTTTAGATGAAAATTGCATTTTAAGAGTCGGAGGCAGACTAGAAGAGTCTAATTTGCCATTCGATACAAGACATCCAATGATCCTCCCTTATAATGAGATAATCAGCAAACTAATATTTGAGTCAATACACAAAGAAAATAAGCAATGTGGAGCTCAGGCTCTCCTTGCAAATGTCCGACAACGATTTTGGCCCATCAAAGGAAAATACTTAGCACGAGAAACCATCCATAAGTGCGTAAGTTGCGCAAAATCAAAAGCAAAACTTCTCCAGCAGATCATGAAAAGTTTGCCTGCAACGAGGGTTACACCAGCAAGACCATTTATAAATGCCGGGGTTGACTATTGTGGTCCAATTTGGGTCATTTTAAAACTCGAAGAAAACGACCTCAGAAGGCGTACATAGCAGTATTCTGTTGCTTCGCCACAAAAGCAGTGCATCTCGAATTAGTTACAAACCTAACAACAGAAGCGTTCCTGGGAGCACTAAAATGATTTACCAGTCGCAGAGGTCACTGCCAACAACTTTACTGCGACAATGCAACAAACTTTGTCGGAGCACGGAATCAACTAGCGGAATTATCATCAGCCCTTTTTACCCCCACAGCTCAAGAAGCCATTTAGCGAGAATGTGCAAATAAAAACATTTCTTTTCATTTCATTCCTCCTCGAGCACCTCATTTTGAGGGATTGTGGGAGGCCGCAGTCAAGTCAGCCAAAAAGCTATTACTCAAGGAAATGACAAACGCATCCCTAACTTATGAAGAAATGGAAACTGTAGTCATAGAGGTGGAGGCAATACTAAATTCCAGACCTATAACAGCATTATCAAATGATCCTAATGATTCAGCTGCCTTGACTCCTGGTCATTTCCTGATTGGGGAACCTCTCACGGCACAAGTCGATGCAACAGCTCAGTCGATGTCGCCATCACTCGTTAAACGATGGGAATTAGTATCAAAAATAAAACATCATTTCTGGCAACGATGGTCCCACGAGTACCTCACTGAACTCCAGCAGCGTAACAAATGGCAATCAAAGTCTCAAAATCTGCCAGTGGGTACTATAGTTATAGTGAAAGACAACACTCCTGTCATGACGTGGCGAATCGGAAAGGTGATCGAAACATTCCCCGGTCCTGACGGTATTGTAAAGACGGCAACAGTAAAAACATCTACAGGTATCATTAAACGGGCAATTCACTTACTTGCTCCGCTTCCTCTCGATACATCCTACACCACTACTGGCAATGAAAGTATGCCTGATCTTCAGAACACACCCTCAACGTCTTTGGGCAGTGAAGGTGTAAAAAGCAGTTCCCTTCCCAAGGAAAACTACAAATCTCCGAAGAAAACTAAAGGAAATAGCTCGGAACTCAAGAGAAATGAACCACCCCCAAAACGCTGCACATTATCTCCAACCAGCCTACTAATGCTTCTTGCCTTATTCCTTCCGTTAGTGGTATGCCAGCTAGGTACCTACACAAAGATCACTAGCTCTCCTGGGTTACACTTTGAGCAGATTGGTCAAGTTAAACCAATTATCTCAGAATGGAAGCTTTTTATCTACTTTGAACTATCACCATTTCTCAATGAAGTACAACTTCTAGGAAACGGAACTAATACGTTGATGAAATGTTGCAACAGTTCAGATCTCAATCATCAATGTATCGCGCTCGTTGCGCATTTTAACAACGTTAAACTTAAAGTGGCTACCAGTCTCGAAAGCCTCTTAAGAAGAAAGAAACTAGTGGGAATTGATTTCGTTGGAAATGTAGCAAATTCATTATTTGGAGTTCTCGATTCACAGTATGCCGAAAAAATGACAGACACCATCAACACCATAAAGAATAACGAGGATAACTTGGCACACCTTCTACGGAATCAAACATCATTCCTCGACTCCACCCTTAATATTATGAAACAAACGGAGGCTCATACTCAGAATAGCCTCGATAAATTAAACTTTAGGCTAAAAAGACTCGAGAACTTTACTGTCAATGAAACCCAGCAATCTCAACTTATTTTCTCGCTTAGCATTCAGTTGATCATCATCTCAGACAATGTGCACAATGTTAAAGGTCATAATGGATCTGCTAACCGATACATATCATGGCAGAATAAGTCCCTCTCTACTAACACCGCAACAATTTTCTTTGGAAGTGGACAATATAAAGGCAAATCTGCCATCGGTACTACCAGTCACGGATATCATTCATCTGTATGGTTTAGTGACAGCTAATACAGTCATTTCAAACCAACACATTATTTGGACATTGGAAATTCCACTAGCCCATAAAGAGGAATTCGACCTTTTTTATCTTACACCAGCTCCACAACTATTATATAACTCGTTGGTTGCGATCATCCCAACAACCAAAATGATGGCTCTCAACGCTCACCGAGACGAATATTTCCCGGTTGATGATACCAAACTCCGTGATTGCCACATCCTTGATAACGATACTTTTTTATGCCCAAATATCCAAGCAACGTATTTCAAAAATTCACCAATGTGTCGTTGTGAGATACATTTATTTAACAACGAGTCAGACATAAGTTGCAATACCGACGTACATAGTAATGTGTGGTACCAACTTCATAAAAAAAATCAATGGCTAGTCGCAACTCAACATCCACTCAAATTAAGTATGATGTGCAACGGCATCAGTGGTTCTCAGGTCTTACAAGGAGCTGGATTGCTTACCTTACCAGCAGGATGTTCAATGAAAAATGAGTTGATTACCGTATATGGGCACCAAACAATTACCTCGACTTTGTATCCCTCCTATACAAGCTCTGGAGTTTCATTGCCCCATTTACAACAAAAGGTCTTCAATATAACCGAAACTTTACAAGACCTAAGAATCATGGGAAACTTATCCCGACTGCAAGAGGAGGTAAGAGAACAGATGCGGAATATACCCACCCCAACCATGAATCATGGCGTGCATAGCTTGGCAGTCAGCTATGTGGGACTGGCTCTGATTTTAACATTGCTAACCATCCTGTTAATCAAAACATTAGTAAAAAGAAGACTCAATACGCGTCCAATAGCACCACAGCCATCCATCAATCACCCAGGTCAAGCTAAAACATTTCGTTGGACCCTGACGCTTAATTTACTTCAGCATAAATTGCCGGAAAGTGTTCAGTTAAATTGCCTATTGTTATTAACAATCTCCCTGGGGGCGCAATATGTTAATTCTTTTGATTCTTTTTATTTGGTATCAAAATAAACAGAATCTCTAGTTGAATTCAAATTTAAGCAAAACGCTTACCTCGTTTTTGTTTAACTTTTTATAGCTATTGCTATTTATGGCGAGATACAGGAGTTGGAAAATAATTTTCGTAACAAAATTAATCGACACTATTACAGTTATAAATTTATTTTTGTTTTGATTTCTTTATACTTAAAAGCAGCGTACGAAAATAAACGAAGCAAATTGTTTGAATTTGTTTTCTTTGGTTCTTTGAAATTAGTGAAAAAAAACAAAACAACAACAATGAGAAACATCGCTCAGTTTGTTTTTGTATTATTTTTTTGCAAATAAGCACAAGCCAGAGAACATCCGATCGACTGTAAGACGAATAACAGCCGCCGCCGGCAACAAACAATATATTCATTTAATCGTGCTCCGCTAGAAAAGATAATAATGGGTTATAAATGGAAACGTTTTGAAATATTTTCGGCGAATTTGACATCATCATATAATATAATTTTATTGCATTGTATTGCATTAAGTTTGTTTTATACTATGTTCACACTTATGTTTCTAAACATGTTAAATACATCGTCAGCTGGTTTCTGGCTTGCGCCACAGTATATTCAAAATACATTATGTCTGCAGCAAACCAGAAACCAAACGACGACATTTTCACAATTATGTTTAAGACGAGTTTTCTAAGAACCAAAGTTTTTTAAGAACTAAACACAACCGTTGATGTTATATTTGAGATGTTTAAGGTTGACGTTTTGTCAATAAAAAATTGTAAATTATTGTATTGTAAGAAATTACGAATAATTATGCTTTTCAAACAACAAATGTTTTTGTAAATAATTGAGTATTTTTGAAGTAATTACTTGCTTACCAAATAATTTATCAGGTGCCGCCATTTAATAACAAAACAAAGGTGCCAGAGTTATCAAAAAACGGACTGAACATACTCTATTTAAGTGTTTAAGGAAGTGTTTAAATCTTAAATACTTCATTTGAGATGTTTAACAAAACACTTCATTTAAAATGTTTAACAAAACAAGTCAATGTATGGTAAAAAATCTCAAAATCATCGTGTTTAAGCTCTTAAACACGAATGAGGCTTTAAAAACGTTTAAAAACATAAGTGTGAACATAGTATTATATAGCTTAGTAGCAATTGCTATAACCGGGTGTCCTAAGACACCTATCTCCTTTTTTTTATTCATATTTTTGCCAAGTCTAAAGTACACTTAAATTCTTTCCCACAATTTAATTAAAATAAAATTAATTTATTTCTCACACATTTGTCAAGCCAGGTATGAGAACCATCATGTCAGCATAATTGACGAAATAAATAAAACATTTTATTTTCCACGTGTGTTTCAAATTACCAGCCAGACAGTAGTGAAATTGATTATCTGTTTTGCTTAGCTTACGATGGGAATGAATTTGGCAAGATAATAATGAACATTTTCTGGCCGTTTTAAATTATGTTTGTACTCTTATTTTTTTTTTACTTTTTGTTATTGTATTAGTTTTAAGTTAATTTTTACATTTTGTATAAATATTAAAATTATTGAATAAAATTTATGATTGCTACTTAAATCGTCATACACTTCACTTCTTTGAGTCAATTAGATTATCCTGGTGTGCTCCCTGAATAACTAATTGATTCCTCCACAACATGAGTTATCCTTGTGTATCACTTGGGTAAAAAACATCAACATTCTTTAAATTGCTTATCCTTGTGTACCTCTTGGATAAGCCCCACCACTTACATCTCAGTTAAGCCAGGCAAACGAGTCTGGTATTAGCAGCTTGGTTCTTGCTTCATGGTAGCTGGTGACTACAATGCAAAACATACGTACTTGTTACACCTAGAGGTAGATCGTTGTTTTATACAATTTCAAAAATGGACTTAGATGTCATTTCGAGTGGGGAGCCTACTTACTGGCCTACTGACGTAAAAAAATTCCAGATGTTATAGATTTTGGCGTCACGAAAAATATCAATAGTGACTTAATTCACGTAGAGTAAATAGTAAAAATTTTCAACCCAATAAGGAGTGATTTAACTAACTCATATGCGAAAACGATTAATAGGGTCAACTGGCTAGGATTCAAAAAATATATTAGAAGTCACTGCGAAGAAAACATTCAGCTAAGATCACCTGATGATATTGAATTTAATATTGCCAATCTTTACGAATATATTAAACAGGCTGCTGAACATGCCGCTACCTCCTATCAGCAGACTGGCCTTAATAGAATTTATTCTACGGAAATTGAACGTCTTGTATGTGAAAAAAGGAGAGCTAGAAGAGAATGCAACAACACAGATCACCTCTAAATAAATCAGACTTAAAAAATGTACTAAACGACTCAAAGAGCTGCTATCGTCAGAAAAGACTGCATTACGGGAAAAGTATATAGAAGATCTTGATGTAACATCAACACCTAATTACACTTTATGGTGCACTACTATAAATTTTAAAAGACCCGTTGATCTTAAACCACCACTGCGTACTTTGCCGGAGGCTGGGCAAGAAGCGATAGTGAGAAAGGTAACTTATTTTCTGAGCATTTAAAATCTGTATTCACTCCAAATTCATGTACGCGTGCTGCCGATTTACCGAGTGTAGTCTCTCTACCCCCTCGTCCCTTAAGGTTTAAGATGCGTGAACTACAAAAAATAGTTGCTGAACTCGACCCTAAGAAAGCTCCAGGTATTGATGGCATTAGTAACAAGATGCTGATGAACTTGCCTCATATTTTGCAATAAGAATTTTGCTATTTATTTTTAATGCCATTTTACGAATGCAGTATTTTCCACATAACTGGAAACTTGCCAAGATTAATGAATTCCAAAGCCAGGCAAAGATCTTACCAAGGCTGAGTCATATAGGCCTATAAGCTTACTTTCAACAATTTCAAAGCTTTTCGAAAAGCTACTCATGACTAAATTATCCACAATTTTAGCAGATAGTCGGTGCATCCCGGACCATCAATTTGGCTTTAGAAGTCAGCATAGTACTATTGAGCAAATGCATAGATTGGTTCAAGTTGTAAGGAGGACATTTGAAGAAAAAAAGGTATTGTTCTGCCCTTTTTATTGATGTTTCTCAGGCATTTGATAAAGTATGGCACAAAGGCCTAGTTTTAAAATTGAAGACATAACTACCAATAAACATACAAAAGCTTTTGGAAAGTTATATTGTTGATAGGAAATTTACTGTTGTGGAAGGAGACTTCATGAGTGTACCCAATCCATATCTTCTGGTGTGCCACAGGTTAGTATTCTGGGGTCAGTCTTGTATCTAATATATACTTGTGGTATGCCTGTGTGCAATAACATACACACTTCTACATTTGCCGATGATACAGCCTGCATGAGTATGCACAAAAACCGTGATGAGGCATCCGGCAATCTCCAAGAACACATAACCCAGCTTGAAATATGGTTGAACTTATGGAGAATTAAAGTAAATGAACAAAAGTGTGTCCATATAATGTTTACCCTAAGAACGATACTTGTTCTCCCATTCGAATCAACAATCAAAATATTCCTCAACATTCTCAAGTGAAATACCTTGGTATACACCTTGATCGAAGGCTTACATGGAAATATCATATTGACTCTAAGTTAACCCAAATTAAACTTAAATTAACTCAAATATATTGGTTAATTGGCAGCAATTCAACACTCAGCCTAGACTGCAAACTTTTGATATACAAGTCGCTTTTGAAGCAAATATGGTGCTATGGAATTCAGCTATGGGGTGCTGCTTCTGCGTCAATGTTGATCCAGCGAAGTCAAAACAAAATTTTACGTTTGATAACATCGGCTCTATGGTACATCAAAAATTCAAATATACATCGTGATTTAAATATGCCACTAGTAACTAAAGAAATTGCTAACTACGCAGGCAAATATTTAACTAAACTCGAGTCACATCCAAATCCGCTTGCCCGTAATATTTTGAACTTTACTGGATACATCCGCCTAAAAGAGAGGGACACAAGGGCTCTTATACTCAACACTCCAGATGGGACTGCTTGAAAATTCTTTTTTTTCAATTTTGATTATCTGTACTTATGTATTATTTATAATATATATATCACTTACTGGTAGGGCCTAATAATTATATTTAGATTTAAGATTTGATTACTTATTGTTAATTCTTTTTTGAAGGTACAATAAATAAATATATATATGATAAAAGAATATATAAAGCAAATGCGTTAAAGTTTTATTATAAATTTTCATTCAAGAAATTTGAGAAATTCCTTTTTTTCGTAGCAAATAATTTTTGACAAAAATTTACTACATCATTTTGACTAGAACAATTTTTTTAAGTATGTACATATTTTAATAGGAAAATATTTACCATTTTCTTCAGGCTCAAGGTCATACCATTTATTTAAATAAAACTCTTTTTTGTTTTATTATATATGTGTTGTTAATCTTGTAGATTTTTATTTTATTTACTTTCGATATTTCGAACACCTTCGGTGCTCTTCTTCAGCAAAATGCTATTACAAAAAACTACAAATGCAAAAAAAAATAGATATTAACATTATTTGTAAATAATAATTATAATAACAAAACAAAAACATTAAAAACAAAGCACAAAAAATTTTCTTACTTTAATAAAGGTTCAAAGTATACTAAAAGCTTTTTTGTTTATATTTAGATACTATATGTTTATATGCAAGCGCGCACTTTTTTGTGTCTTTCTTGTAGTTCATTCGTATGTTCGTGGATGTGTTAATTATATGTATCATCTCAATTGTATATCTTTTTTTGTAATTGTTTTCTTGTTGTAATATTGCTGCGATACTAATATTGGGAGAGTGACCACTACTTGCACAGTGGGCTGCTAACGCTGTTTTTTGTTCTGTTGTGCGCTTACGTGTTTTGTAGTCAGACTTGTGTGCTGCTAATCTTGTTCGTAGCTTAGATTTCGTCGTTCCTACATATATTTTATTAGATGTGTTAAGCCCATCTCCGTTACAAGGTATTTTGTATATAACATTCGATATGTCTAATGTATCTACCTTTGTTTTTGTATTCGAAAACAACATATTGAGTGTTTTATCAGTTCTAAGAGCAATATTAACATTTTGTCTGTTGAATATATCTGAGTAGGTAATTCTATCAGAAAACCCAGGGACATGAGTCATTGATTTAAAAAATTTTGCGGTTTTTTCAACCGGTTCTTTATTGAGATTTTTTGTAGCGTATTTTATCTGTAGCACTCTTTTCGCGAAGTTTTGTGCTGTGTTAATTTTAACGTGTTTAGGATGATTTGAGAAAAAACTGATGATGCGCCTTGAGGCAGTTGGTTTTTGGTACCAATCTATTGTAATTGTGTTATGTTTCCGTATTATCAGTGCATCTAAATATGGCAACCTTTCCTCCTGTTCTAGCTCCTTCGTAAACTTTAGTTGTCTGTGGAAACTGTTTAGGCTTTGAAGTGTATTTTCTACATTGTTTTTATTAGTAATGCAAAATAAATCATCGACGTATTTACTCACAAATCTTGGTTTGCAATCTAAATTTGCCATTGTAGTGTCCAAAAGTTCTTCCATGACTATGTCTGCTATTACCGGCGATGCTGGGGAGCCCATTGGCATTCCTTTTAGTTGTTCAAATACTTTATCGTTATACTTAAAATATTTATTATCTTTGATACAGAAATTTAAGATATCAATGAACAGATCTTTTGGTATTGCAGTATATGTAGACATTTCTTCCACATTTTTCTTTATTATTTCCACTGCCAAGTTGACAGGAATGCTGGGGAACAAAGATACCACATCGAAGTTCTTAAACTCAATCGCATCCTTCACATTATACTTGGAGTTCCTTGTTATATTTTTCAATATATCTACTACTAGCGGCCCGCTCCGGCTTCGCACGGATATAAAATATATAGCCTAGTTTATCCAATGAAAAAATTATTAAAATCGATCCAGTAGTCTTGATTTATTCATTACTGCCCGTGGCCCGCACGCGTTAAATTTAGGGTAAAACAATTATTCTTTCCCTAAACGATAAAGATTTCCTACTATCCTTGGCATATCTAAATTCATACACTACATTTTTACTCATTTACTTTTTACGTTTTTACCTATTTATTTTATTTTTACTACAATTAACATATTACAACGTTAACAGCTTTCTTGTCATGACAATACAAACGTGTTTTCTCTAGAGGTTAATCTTGAAAGAGCGACATACAGTTGGCCATGTGAAAAGCTGTCTACGCTAAAATCTAAGCCTGCAACGTTGAAGGTTTGACCCTGCGATTTATTAATGGTCATTGCAAAAGATGTATTTACCGGAAAGTGCAAACGTTTAAATTGAAAGGGTAAATCCGATGGTATCAGAGCGATTCGAGGAATCAATACATCTTCTCCGGTAACACATAATGTGAGTATTGTGCACTCTATAATAAAAGTTTTCAGTGATTTTACCAGCAAACGCGTGCCATTGCAAAGTTTATGTGGATTCAGGTTTCGTAATAATATAACAGGACAAGCTACTTTCAACACCATTTTGTGAGGAGGAAGTCCAGACGGGTTCAAAGAGTTTAGAAATTCTGTAGGAAAATGAACATCTTCTTCGAAATCGAGAACAGTATTAACCGAGTAGTATATTTTCGACGGCGCATCAATCTTTGAACGAATCAATTTATTTACCTTATGTACTTGTTCGTTAGTTGGTGACAGAATCTCTCATTCTTTAAACCAAGATATTGTCTTATAACTTATGTTATCAATGTCAAGTTAGACATTGTTGACTAACTTTTGGATGTTGTCAATCAAAACACAAAGGTTTTCTAGGTTAATCCTTCCCTCACTTTGTGTTAACTCTCCATTGCCAACTTTACGCAGCATCTCTGGAAATAGCCTGAAGATGACGAAACCCTCATATTAATTTTAAGCTGTAATTTATTGACATGTCGCGAAAGGTTGCATCTTTTTAAGGAAGCATTTACTTCGTCAGCACGTGTTCCTCGAGTCACAACTGGTGGAATTTGACGGAAATCTCCTGAAAACAGAATTGTACATCCACCCAGAGGTGAATTTTTGTTGCGCAAATCGAGCATTGTCCTATCCAGTGCTTCCACAGACGTCTTGTTTGACATGGTAGCTTCGTCCCAGACTATTAATGGGCAGTCACGCATCAATTTTCCTGTATTGCTCTGCTTAGAAATACTACAGACGCTGTTATTGTCATCGGTGGCGATTTTCAGCGAGAGTTGAATGTAGAGTGGACGGTTCGGCCTCCTTCCAAAAGCGTAGAGGCAATGCCGGATAACGCAACTGTTAACGCAATTTTTCCGATAGATCTCACCTTTTTTTAAAGCTTAGCTGTGCAAAGGATGTAGGGCCTTTTACAATAAGCAGTAACATTATATATGAAATCAACAATGAATTTAAGGTATTTAATTAGATAAGGCTTAATGCTGTACTGGTTAAAATCGCTTCGAAAATTAGCCATTATTTGTCGTAAAAAGTAAATGACAAAATAGTTCTGCCAAAAAAACTGACTCCAATACTAAGAATCAAAGATTACAAAACGGACGCAAGTATGAAAATGATATTGAAACAAAAAGAAAAGAATTTAAAAAAGCAGCAATAGAGAATCTATGTAATCATCAATAATTTTTTTTTGGTGGGGGGAGGGGCGGCTCAAAATATCCCAACCAAATTTGTTCTAACTTTAAGCAAAATTCTTTCAAACCAAAAAAGAATTTTGAAATCGGTTCACAAATAGCAGAGTTATGGAATAGGGGAGGAAATTTTCCCTGCAGATTTAAAAAAAAATTATAGGACCTAATTGCAGGCAAACCCTTTCAAACAAAAAAAGAATTGCAAAATTCGGTTTAAAAATTACCGAGTTAGGCGAGTACGAAAATAAAAAAAAGTAAAAAAATACACACGAATTGATAACCTCCTTCTTTATTGAAGTTGGTTAAAAATGTTATCGTGCGATATCCATAAGAGATAGACATATACTAAAGCGGAGTTTTCTGTAGACCTTTTCAATGTGTACAATACTTAGCACATTATTTGGATAAATCTCGTAGGGTTCAGCCTGTTTTTGCAATTTAAGCGGAAAAAATTTTATTATTTACGACATCACATTAGAAACCTCAAAAATAACAGTATTTCCACCTATTAAATGGATGTTATTGTACATATAAACCTTCCTCTTTAATCACTCCATCTATTAAAAAAAAACCGCATCAAAATCCGTTGCGTAGTTTTAAAGATTTAAGCATACATGGGGATATAGGGACAGAAAAAGCGACTTTGTTTTATACTATGTAATGATGTATCTACATAATCCGTACGATGCACAGAGGAGTATTTGACCCAAAAAGCTGGCCAAAATTATTAAGTGTGTTTTTTGTTTTAAAAGTTTAAATTTTTTGATAGTTTTAGCTTTAGTTTGATAGAAAAAATTTAGTGGTAGGTTATTATTGGGTTAGTGTTATTTTTGACACCGCCCCAGCCACCAACCCACCCACCTTTTATAAGTTTGTTTACTTTTTTTGCATTTTGAAGAGAATTTAATTTTATATATATATATTAATTTATTATCCGTACACGGTATGCCTCGCTATACGATTGTTGTGTATTTTTAGATAAATTATTTATTATTACGTGTGCCGGTCTCCCCCTCGCATTCCGCCAAAATTTAGTTTGCAACTGTACTTTATTCTAAGAGCAACTCAAATTAAATTTAGATAGTCGAACTATTCTAGTTGTGTAAATACAGGGAAATAAAACATAGCTTATTATGCATGTTACAATGCCCCCTTGTAATTTATCCAATTAAATAAACAAAACATATTCACTTTTATTTATTATTTATTTTATATTATTAAATACTCATCACATGAAAAAATTAAACTAATTAAAAAGTTAAAAATTATGATCATGTCATACATATTTCATCATGGGCGGCATCATCCGTATCAGGAAGAAGTAGTTTGATAGTATCTGATGAAAAAGGTTTTTTTATCTTTCGTGTTTTTTGTGTATTGCAGCTTAAAAAAGGGTCACTGCTCAAAAATAACCTATTTAGAGCATCTCGATTTGTATCGATTCTGCTGAATTTTCTCGAATAATTAGCACGATATAATCTGAAGTGCTTATTTCTGGCCTCGGCCGCTTCTTCTGACAATTGTCCAATGGGCAAGATTGCTTGCTTTATTACAGTACCGCCATGAATTAGAATCTTGTGCATCGTTGGACTCATGGGATGCCAATTGTAGAGCTGCACATACATTTCGGCTGTTTTATGTGCATATTCATCAAATTTTTCAATATTAATGCGGTGCCCGCTAGTTATTGTTTCCAATATTATATTCAGGCGTTTGATTAGTTCTTCATTTATGCCAGTAATTTTCGAAACAGTTGCTGGATCCGAAAAAAATCTTCTTGATGCGTTGCCATCATTAGTGTTGCCATATCCCGGTTTTGGAATATCTACAAGTAGCCCCATCTCTTCCTTAAGCCTCTTCTGGATGATTATCTTTCTTTCTTTAACAAGTGCTTTATCTTCATTGCTCCTTACTTGCCACTTTTGAAGTGTCAGTTTATATGAAAGATGAAGTATCGATTCTAAAAAGCGTATCCGTGCGTGTAACGTTGATAGCCCAAAATGTAAAGCATCAGGGTTTTCAGGAATATTTTTCCGCAATGTGTTAAAATCTTTTGAAGATTGTCCGCAAATGTAACACCGCATTGTGGATTTTGTGTCCGTTGCAGCATTGCAGACCTTTGCATCGACCATTGTTAATAGCATCGTGTGTTTAATTTGTGCAGTATTTCCATTACATGGCACTTCACTTTTCTTTAACAATTGAATTAGGTTATTTATGTATTCTATTTCTTGCTTTGTGATATCAGTAGTTTCGTGCACAAAACGGATTCGGATTGGTCTACACAACCTAGTTGGGGATGGTGTTGGATTTCGCCATATCGTTTTTATTTTTCCGTTAGCTGTTGTGATTAATTTAATTGGCACACAACTACTTTGAAATATATTAGCGTCACTATCGTTTTCATTTTCGAATTTTTCCTTATAAGATGATTGGTGCGATCCATCACAGCCCCATTTGCTTATAAGTTCCAGAAACTTAAGTTCTTCATAATCCAACTGCTGTAAAACCTCATCAAGGTATGTACATAATCGTGTTGCTGTTGTGGTCGAGGAGAGATTGCTGCTTCACTTCCGCTAATGTCTCAGTTACGGTTATGGCATCTTCACTAGGATAGCAATTTTTTTTGGCATTTTTTAACAATTAGTAGCATGGATATACATTTTTGTTGGCATTGTATAAAATTTCATATTGGTTTTTCGTGAGATCAGCATTTATAAACAATGCTAAAGCACCTAAAGCTTATTAACTGGGTTGACCTCGGAAGTTGTTAACGATCGCTTGCAAATTTTTGCTTTTCTTGGAGATCTTGTTATATCCTTTATTAATTTAGCCGCATCATTATGTCCCGCTGCTCTCTGGCTCATTGATGCAGCAAATGTAATCTCCTCTGTTGTTAATTGCTGACGAATATTTTGCGTTTTTCTTCGTTTTGTTCTTTCACTTGCTTCATTAAATTCTTTTTTTGGTCGACCTGAAGATGAACTGCCAAATACTGGTATTGTCACAGTTCCTTCCAGCCATTTAGCATACGTGCTTAAAAATCTGTCCTCTTTTCGTTGTGCTAAGCCCCAATATCTTTTGAAACAATTTTTGAAATTTATAACACACTGCCTTACTGCTTGTATATCCCCATCTCCTTGGCATTCTGAAATCGCATACAATTTACTAGTTAAAAACTGCAACTTCTCGTCAATGGTTCTAGCATTAGATTCCTGTATTATTTGGAATAACTCAAATCTTGTGTAAATTTTTTCCATGTTATCTCTCAAAGTTGCAAAACTCTTATAATAAGAATTTTGCGCAATAAGCCATGTATGTATATTTTTCAAAGTGCATTTTCCCGTTACTTAGTTAATAACCTGATACTTGGGTGCATTTTTTATATATCTATACCTTTTTAAGGGCAGGTAATCTATCACATTGGTAGTTTTTAAAACTGATGTAAATAATATTTCACATCAATAATTCGAAAAATACAAAAGTGTCTTGGAGACGATCAAGTCTTATATATACCGCAGGTAAACAAAAACAGTTTAATAGGTGTGTATGCGTGTGGTTGACTTATAAATATTCCTGATAATAAGGCAGGTTGAAAATTTTAATTTATGAACTATGAACTGAATTTTAAGAAATTCCTTTTTTAAGGGCAGGTAATCCATCACATTGGTAGTTGTTAAAAGTGATGTAAATAATATTTCACATCAATAATTCGAAAAACACAACAGTTTATGACGACAATAAAGTATAAGTAAAAGTGCCTTTTGAGCAAAAACAGAAAAAAGAAAAAATTTTCAAAAAATCACCAAAAATAATGGCGCAAACTTGCGCAAACTTTTTTTCTTTTTCATTAAATTAGAGATCTCGTTTTTTATTGTGGTGTATAACATTATTTGTACAACAGCTACCTTCACTTTCAAAAAACTTTTCCTTTTTTGTTTTGGTAAGAATTTATATATACATATATATATAGTTTTTTTTATAATTAATATTTTTAAAATAAATATTTGAGATAATTTTTTCTTTTTAAATATTGAAAATAGCTGCTGATGATATCTTTCAGGTAAAGAAAAAATCATTGTAATACCTCTATTCGTTTAGCCACAACAAAATATTATATAAATATCTTGAAATCGAAAAAATTCAATAAAAACGCATGCAATTTTTTTCACTTTCCTGAATTTAACAGTGTCCCACAGCTACAAATCTTAACTTACAGTCTTTAAAATGCGCAATTTGATGTAGAATTTTGTTCTCTATCGATCTGAGTAATTACTTCCTAGGATTTCATCAAATTAATTTTTGCCTTTTTGGCCAGCTTTTTGGGTCAAATACTCCTCTGTGCGATGGTGAGTTTATTGAAAAACTGTATTTTTCACTTGCATCAATTATATTTAAATGGAATAGCTTTTCTACTAATTTGTTGTTACGTGTTTGTAGTTTAATTGTTTTGTCAACTTTTAGACGTTTATAAGTACACATGTCTTGTAACATGTTTCTCATTTTATTATCGTACTCAGTTTTTTCCACTGCGACTGTCTTGTTGCCTTCATCGGCATTCAAAATTATAACGTTCTGATTTTTGCTCAAAAATTTTTTTGTTTCATTCACTGTGCTAATCAACTCTTTTTCTTTAGTTGTTAATGATCTTTTATCGAGATAATTATCCATTCTCATTACAAGCTTAGTTCTTGCTATCTCTTGTTTCTCTTTTTCCTTATTGGTTTGGATCTTCTCCATCGGCAATATATTTGAAAATAGGGAATTGTTGTTTTTTTATAGGCAGTGCAAACTTTGGACCTAACGATAACAATTTTTGAACATTAGTAGGGATTTCTATATTTGTTTTGTTTATAAACCACTCTCTCTTGTATTTTATATACGGGGTTTTATCTTGTATTGTTTTAGTTCCTGAAATTTGTTTATTTGTTTCTGTGTATGTTTTTTCGCAATACTTTCATATATTATATTTTCACTTCTAAGTAATAACCTAAGGTCATTTCGTCAATATGCAAAAATAAACAAATCAAGAGCCAAGATATAAAACGACAATAACGTTCTTAATTAAATGTAGAAAATTTGGTATAATACCAAAGTTTATTCTAAACTCAACAAAAAACGTTGAAAATAAAATACACAGTGCAACATTACTGAAAATTAAAAATCTTGTTCATAAACATATCGAAAATTTCCATATAAAAATCCTTAACCTAATAATAAAAGCTAAGCACGAAGAATCTAATAATTATCAAAAGGAATTTGAGAAATATATCACGTACTTACATTAAAATATCTTGATGCAAGTGAAAAATACAGATTGCTTACCAATATAGCGACTGCACCGAGAATATATGGACTTCCTAAGGTTCATAAAGATGGCATGCCACTAAGACCCTTTTCTTCAATAAACTCACCATCATACGGATTATGTATTGAGTTTAAGAAGAGATTAAACAATATACAGATTTGTGAAGAAGAAGTCTTAGTTTCGTTCGATGTGGTATCCTTGTTCCCCAGCATTCCTGTCAACTTGGTAGTGGAAATAATAAAGATAAAGTGGGAAGAAATTTCTACATATACTGCAATACCAAATCTGTTCATTGATATCTTAAATTTCTGTATCAAAGATAATAGGTATTTTAAGTATAACGATAAAGTATATGAACAACTAAAAGGAATGCCAATGGGCTCCCCAGCATCGCCGGTAATAGCAGACATAGTCATGGAAGAACTTTTGGACACTACAATGGCAAATTTAGATTGCAAACCAAGATTTGTGAGTAAATACGTCGATGATTTATTTTGCATTACTAATAAAAACAATGTAGAAAATACACTTCAAAGCCTAAACAGTTTCCACAGACACATAAAGTTTACGAAGGAGCTAGAACAGGAGGAAAGGTTGCCATATTTAGATGCACTGATAATACGCAAACATAATACAATTACAATAGATTGGTACCAAAAACCAACTGCCTCAGGGCGCATCATCAATTTTTTCTCAAATCATCCTAAACACGTTAAAATTAACACAGCACAAAACTTCGTGAAAAGAGTGCTACAGATCACTGATACACTATACCATAAAGAAAATATCAAAAGCATAAGGAAAATATTACAAAAAAATAGTTTTTCATTTAACATGGCAGAGTATATAATAAAATACGCTATAAAAAATCTCAATAAAGAACCGGTTGAAAAAACCGCAAAAATTTTTAAGTCAATGACTCATGTCCCTGGGTTTTCTGATAGAATTACCTACTCAGATATATTCAACAGACAAAATGTTAATATTGCTCTTAGAACTGATAAAACACTCAATATGTTGATTTCGAATACAAAAACAAAGGTAGATTACATTAGACAAATCGAATGTTATATAGAAAATACCTTGTAACGGAGATGGGCTTAACACATGTAATAAAATATATGTAGGAACGACGAAATCTAAGCTACGAACAAGATTAGCAGCACACAAGTCTGACTACAAAACACGTAAGGGCACAACAGATCAACAAACAGCGTTAGCAGCCCACTGTGCAAGTAGTGGTCACTCTCCCAATATTAGTAACGCAGCAAAATTACAACAAGAAAACAATTACAAAAAAAGATATACAATTGAGATGCTACATATAATTAACACACCCACGAACTACAAGACAGACACAGAAAAGTGCCCGCATGCATATAAACATATATTATCTAAATATAAACAAAAAAGCTTTTAGTATACTTTGAACCTTATATTATTTGAAACATATATTATCTAAATATAAACAAAAAAGCTTTTATTATACTTTGAACCTTTATTAAAGTAAGAAAAATTTTTGTGCTTTGTTTTTAATGTTTTTGTTTTGTTATTATAATTATTATTTACAAATAATGTCAATATCTGTTTTTTTTTGCATATGTTGTTTTTTGTAATAGTTTTTTCCTGAAGAAGAGCACCGAAGGTGTTCGAAATATCGAAAGTAAATAAAATAAAAATCTACAAGATTAACAACACATATTTAATAAAACAAAAAAGAAATTTATTTAAATAAATGGTATGACCTTAAGCCTGAAGAAAATGGTAAATATTTATATGGAAAATATTTTTAATATTTACAAATCCATACAGACAAAGGTATACGAATATAAGCCAGCGAGGGCATATTAATTATTCAAAAGATATGCATAAGCTAACAACGCATGACAAAAAAAGATTTCGTATAAGCTTGCTTACATATCAATATATTAAACAGCATAACTTTTATATCAATAAAATCGAAAGTACAAAAAAGTATATCTTCTTTCAGTAAAAAGTATCAAAAAGTGGGAAAAATTAGAAAAAGTACCAAATTTGGGTGCATTTTGTAAAGGTAGCACAATAGTATCCAGGCAGTCGAAAAAGTGGCAAATTGCTACTTTAGTAGCACTAACGCTAACGTTGTTAATAAATAAAAGTCACCTTGCTTAGGGGTCACCTAATAAATGAGCCTTGTTCTTTTTTTCGCATCACTAGCAGTGATGCCAACATCCTGCAGTTAAAAGCCGGCTAAAATTTGTAGAACTCTTAAAAAATATCGAAACCCGATACTCGTAAATAAGAATCGATGTATCAATTTGTAAAATATCGGTGATATAAATCGATATTTATATTCGCAAATATCTATATTTCGATATATCGATATTTTTTGCCCATCCCTACTTCCCACTCTAGCGTTTATTCTATCATTCCTATAAATTTTTAATTCATTGTTTCTAACAGATAAGTTTGAATTTAGACCTGTTTCAGACACTACAGAAATATGAATACTCTCTGTAGTTAAACATTTAAATAATTCTAAATATTTATTTCGAATGCCTCTTTCATTACAAGTTATTATATTGTATTGATTCCATTGTGTTCCATTATGCTAAGAATTTGCTTGTAAGGTTAGTGATGACTTCTACTGATCCCCTTTATTTTTACAGTTTCTAAGATTTGTAATTAACTCCAAAGGTAACTTCTTTATTTATTCAAGAGAGAATAAGTCATTAGAGTTGTTACTATTTGCGTTGTTACTGCTGCTGCTGTTGTTAACAATATCTCTTTGAGCTTTTCCGTTACTAGTATTAGTTGTAGGTCTTTGGCGCAGTGTATTAGGGAAACTGTTGGTATAATTTCCGATAGAAAGAACTCCTGCATTAGCACGGGATAGTCGTCTTTGAGCTGGTTGGGCACGTTGTATAATATTTAGATAATTTATTTTACTTGGACATTTGTCAAAATTTGATTTGTGTGAGCCACTACAATTTGCACACTTAGGGGTAGATTCTTTACAATCAGATGTCTTATACTGACCAGCGCAGTTTGAAAAAGTTGGTTTTATGGTAAGTTTTTCAATACATGAATCTTATAATCGTTTCATTACAATATCAGCTACAATTGGTGAAACTGGCGATCCCATTAGAATTCCATTTTGTTGTGTATATATTTTATTACTATATTCAAAATACCTGTTATCAACAATACAAAATTTGAGAATCGTTTTACCTTTATAGTGAACAGACAGACGTCTTAGCGGACTTTTTTTATACATACTAAACAAACAAAAAATTATAAAAAAAAAATATTTGTAGTACATAATATTCGGTGCCAGGACACGGGCCGGTTGTAATTTTATTGCTTAGTCTACGCACGCCGTCACTGCGTGGATGGTTTAACACTTACTGGGATAATGTGGGAACTTATGGAAAATTCAAATAAAAACAAAAAAAAAAACACAAAACTAACAAAATAACAGAAGGGAATATATCTCTGCAGAGGATCACCTTATTGACTGCAGTCAGGAGACAATAGTTGGCCTCTCGGATAGTGAGGGTAAAAGTCATAGTATCCCAGTATCTGCACAACGTGTGAAAGCACACACACAAAACCCCTATACCGGCACTTGAGTCCGAGAGCCAGTTGAAGGGAAAGCAAAAGAGAAAAAGGAGTCAGAAAGACTCTTCATTCTGGACAAGATTGCCAAGAATGCTGCGAAGGGACTAACTCACGAACTGTGGTAGACAAATACCTAAAGGTTAAGGATTCAGTTCCCAGCACATACAAAGCCGCAATTACTAAGCGCAACCACTCTCAGGCTGAGGGAGAAAAGTCGTCTAAGAGAAGAAAGGTCTCATCGAAGACAACCATTCCAACTCCGCTCACATCATCATCCACGAGAAGGCCCTTTAATGAGGTAGTTAAAGACCAACTGCTAGCGGCTAGTGGTGAATAAAAAGGAAGACAAAATTGCTTCTGTAACAGCAAAGTGGGGTGCCATCGAATCCAAATTGTCAGAACTCGTAATGGATTACGTAATCGCCAATCAGGACAAGCCGGCATCTCGTTTCGACTCTGGTGAGATCCACCGATGGTACTGGATAATTAAATGCTTGGACATGCTCTCAAAGGAATTCCTCAGCAATAGTATCGATAAGATTAGCAAAGCTTGGGATGGGTTAAGTCTTAAACTCATCCCTGCAGGGATCGCGAGCAAGGGTTAGGTTACCAAAAATGGCCAAAGACAGCGGAAAAATGCTGGAGTGTCTGAAGCTGCAGTGGTACATGCTTCATCCTCTCCATCACGGAGCCTGGTGCAACAGCCATTGAAAAAGCAGGCTTTAAGCGGTTTTTCGGTGTAAGGGTCGCCAAGGTTGAGGTGACCCGGCCAACCGGTTCTGCAGGAATAGACAAAGACGTCGTCGAAGCGGCCAGCCACCTTCTAGTTGGCATGCAGCTTGCAGAACCAGCATCGAAAAAATAGGACCAAAATGGCAATACGAATCGTCCAAATTAATCTGAAGCTTTCCAAGTGTGCGACAGATAACCTGATAACCTAGTTGATGAGAGCCTTAATATTTGCGTTGTGCAAGGTGAAGGGGTTTCCGTTGTCTACGTACAATGTACTTTATGCTAAGGGATATGGTAAGCCAAGAACATGCATAATTACCAAAAAACATATCAAAATTTTTCTCTGCACACAGTTCAGCTCAGCGGACCTAATAGTCGCTAAGGTCGAGTTGCCTGAAATTAGGAGCTTACTTTTGGCCTCATGCTGCATGGCACATGACAAGCCAGCACCGCCAGATGAATTAAAAGTGGTTATCTCATCCTTAACTGCCAATAAAGACATCGTTATATGCTCTGATGCCAATGCTAGGTACACAATATGGGGTAGCAGTGAAATCAACGACAGACGTGAGTACATCCTAGATTTCATTAACTCTAACAATTTAACTATTTGCAACTCCGGCAACTCGCCAAACTTTATTTTTCCGAGTTTGCACAGATTTAGTGGATAGGAAGAGGTTCTGGACATTACTCTCACGAACGACAAATTTAGATTTCTGATTGACAAATGGAGGGTTTCCAATAAGAGATCCTTTTCGGATCATAACTGGATACCTTTTGAAGTCAGACTACAGAAAAAAGAAAAATATTGCTTTAGAAACCCAAAAAAAAACATATTGGATTAAGTTCTGAAGCAAAAATTAAAGAGTACCAGAGATCGAGAACATCGAAGGACTCGAACACAATGTGGAGATCCTCAACAAGGCTATTAAATGATCCTTGAAAATCTCCTGTCCCATAACAAAAGGTAGGAAAAGCTTTCCTCCTTCGTGGAATTCGGAGCTCTTCATTCTACAAAATGAGGCACGTAGGGCCTTTAACACCTGCTACGAGAATAAAATGTGGCAACCCTATCGTGAAAAGATGCAAGCTTACAAAAAAGCCTTAAAAATTGCCAAACGCAACTCATGGAGAAATTTCTGTGAGTCCATAGACAGCACCAGAGATTCAGCAACACTTGCTAGAATCCTGGCTGCAAATCACTCCTGTCCATTTTTTGTAAAAAGAGTGGACGGCTCCTGGTCAGATTCCTCTGCAGAATCCTTAGACATATTACTTAACACCCATTTTCCTGGCTTTCCTGGCAACAGCCTTTACGCTGTTGATAATGAGATACTATCTGAAGATAAAATCTCTTGGGCAATTGACAGCTTCTCATCGTTTTAATCACCAGGTCCGGATGGCATCATGCCAAAGATACTACAGAGTGTGAAAAGGTCCATCATTCCCTGGATTTCTAAATTCTATAAA
Source organism: Tachina lurida (assembly GCA_944452675.1). NCBI lineage: Eukaryota > Metazoa > Arthropoda > Insecta > Diptera > Tachinidae > Tachina > Tachina lurida. Next base: position 97,728,218 of record OX101752.1, read on the forward strand.
CTCTGTCTCTCTCTAAGCTACGTCCCAACCAGCTGGAGAAAAGTCAGAATTGTCTTCATTCCGAAAATTGGGAAAAGAAGTCATGAAGATGCAAAGGACTTCCGACCAGTCAGCCTTTCATCTTTCCTGATTAAGACGTTGGAAAGACTAATAGACAGTCATATAAGACAACGGCTGCTAGCCTTGTCAAAATTCTCAAATAGTCAGCATGCCTACCTTAAGGGACGCTATACAGAAACAGCACTGTATGAAGTGGAAAGGTTCATAGAGAAATCCCTGGAGCACAAACAAAACACCCTGGCTGCCTTCCTAGAGATTGAAAGCGCTTTCAATAATGTATCGGTGAGAGCCATCCAAAATGCTCTCCACGATGCTGATGTTGAGGATTACATCCGCAACTGGATAATAACCATGCTGAGGGCAAGAAATGTTACTGCTAAATTAGGCAGCAGTGAGAGGTTGTAACGAATCGGGGTAAGAATATAAATTTTTATGGGTTCTGGGCTACATATTAATTACGGCTATGCTCGTCGTTGGGTGTGGAGTATTCCCATATACATAAAGTGGAAATTTATGATTCAGTTACAAATGATTTTATACTTTAGGTAGCAAGAAACAAACCAATCACATACATATAAACATAAAAATAAGAAACCAAAAATAATAAACAGTTTACGGAATTTTGAGTAGAATTAGATGTAGTTATCTACTCATGTCTCAAACCCACCCTCCTTGCTAACGTGTTTAAATGTCCTGTTAGCCCGATTCTAATTGAATTTAGTCTACCCTATACTTCCAACTTCACCTTTCGTAAATTAAATTAAATAAGTTATTATTCGATAACGTTATAATACTAAAAAGTTTATTTTTTTTATTAATATTTTTTTTAATGCAGGTTTAGGACGGTGTTTAATAATAAAAACTTACATTAAATAAGAAGTAGTTTGTGATAGACAATTGAATGATAAAAAATATTATGTAGTTTTAAGAGTGTATCTTTGAATTATATTGGGCCTTATTACGGTTGTCGAATTTTAAGATTCGACTTCAACTTGCTGTACTAGATTAAAGAAACATACAAAATTTTTCTTTAATCTGGTACAAACTCTCGAAGTTGAATAGACAAATTCGACAACCGTAGTAAGGCCCATTATGAATATTTGATTTAAAAAAAAATATTATTATGCATTTACTTTAAATATTTAATAATTTAATCTGTAATTTAACAAATATTCAGTGATCTAAATAATCACAATATGATATGAACTTGTGAGGATGTGAAAATATGTATAAGAATATAGAGGATTTAAATATTAAAATTTATTTAAACTCACTTTGATTAGGTCCATCGAAGTCATCAGGCGCCGGATAACCGTAGACTTATAGTTGTGTAGTTAAAATTATTATATGATTAGGGATTTAGTTAGAGAATGTGAATTTGTGTGTGAATGTATTAGATTGTATGTATGAGTTTGAGTATATAATTTAGGAAGATGTGTGAATCTTGCTATTAAATGAATTGAATTTCAAATACTAACAGAATCCACACTTATGAATGTATGAGCGATTTTATATATGCATAGTTTTTATAATTAACTCTGGATGAATATTAAGATGTTTTAGTTTTTATTTTCAATCAGTTAGTTACGTTAATCACGCCAAAAACAAATTTAAAGTATATTAAAAATTAAGTGTACTAAACCATCCACGGTTCTAATGTTGTTCCTTAGTTAAAAAAAATAATTCCGATTTCTCAAAATCCACTGTTTCACTATATTGAAATGATATTAAAAAGGATCACAAAAGTCCTTTGAATACCGGCCCTTCTATCAACTGTAGTTGAGTATATCCGGAATTTATTTCCGCAGAACTTTCCTTTTAAATCCTCTCTTTATGTATAATATCCTGAATAATCTGGATCAAATTGGAGTTTTGCGTTGGAAAGTTACAGTTGGTGACTGATGAAGGAGTTATATCAGAACAAGAATTAAGGTTTCTTGCCAGTCAACTTGGCAATACTTGGGGAATAGTCCACAAAATTCTAAAAAAAAGTTGGCAGCAATCAGATAAACACCCTAAAAAAATCCTTTCCATTCCATTTAAATGCTTACCTAATCCTCCTTATATCCACAAATAGAATTCTGGAACAAATATCCTGAAAAGCTCCTTGCACAAAAGAAGATAATATTTATCAAGGTTTCTTTTTCCCTTTTTGTTCCAAATAAATTCAATTTTTTTCCGTCTTAATAATTTACACTTTTGCCAATGAAAATTTCTTTTCAAATAAAATTTTCGTTTTCAAAGAAAAACTATGAATTAAAAAACTAAGCCTCTACAAACAAAATAAATTATACTTTTTAAAGTACAAAAATGTTAAGGTAGAATGTTTATACACTCAGAATAAAAACTTAGTAAAAGGAACATGTGGTTACCCATGTCGTATACCGACGGACACCGCAAGGTGGAGCGATTTCACCTTTAATCTGGCTTCTTGTAGTTAACAAAATACTTTTCAGATTCGATGCCTTGGGGGTCAAAGTTGTAGCGTACGCGACGGATGTGGTATTAATGGTCTAAGGGATGTTCATGTCCAATGCCTTGGGTACACTTAGCAACTGGGCTACAGACTGTGGACTGGGAGTGAACTCAAACAAAACGGAACTGGTACTATTTACCACAAAGACCAAGGTACAGAACTTTAGACTTCCTCGGTTGAATAATCATGAATTGACGCTATCAGACAACACAAGATATCTAGGAGTTATACTTCACCAAAAACTTTCATGGAAACTGAGTATTCAACAATTGGTTAGAAAGGCAACGGTAGCATACTACTCCTGTCGTAGGATGTTTGGATCTAAATGGAACTTAAACCCCAAAATGCTTAGATGGATGTGCACAGCAATTGTGCGTCCAATACTAATTTACGGGTCTGTAGTTTGGTGGCCTGCCATAAGTAAGAAATACGTGGTAGATCAACTTTATAGAATACAGATACAGATACAGCGCTTGCATAGAAGTAACAGGATGTTTACGTACTAGTCCTTTGGGGGCTCTGAATACTATACTAAACCTTATTTCGATCGACCTTCATATATTAGTGGTATCCTCAAGTAGTGTGGCAAGATTAGCGGCATATAGGCTGTGGAGATCAAAGCCCTATGGCCATGCAAGAATACTGGATCAACTACCATGCTGAGGTAATCTACTGATTACATGGTGCCTCATCTGGATTTTGACAAGGTGTTTAAAGTTCTGATTCCATCCAGACGGGAGTGGAAGGGAGGTAAAATGGTAGGGGAATATGACGTCAGTATATACACTGATGGATCAAGAATGATCTGCGGTGTGGGCTCTGGAGTCTTTTCATGTGATCTTGGTATAGAATGCTCCTTTCGTCTCCCTAACGAAGCAACTGTATTTAAGGCTGAAATTTTGGCAGTTAGGGAAGCGGCTAGAATGCTGATTTACAGGTAGGTACAGGGTAAAGTTGGTACGTGGCACTGGACGGTCGCAAACATGCTAGTAGGATAGGCCTGTCCTATAATGAGTTCTGTCGTAGTTGTCGAGAAGCAAGCAAAGAAGAAACAATCTTTCACTTTCTTTGCGAATGCCCAGCTTTGCATCTCTTGAGACACAAACTCTTAGGCAGTCATGTACTAGATGATCTTTCAGATCTATCTGAGATTGGGTTGAATGACTTTATCAGATATCTCAACGCGACGGGTTAGATATAGTAACCATCACCGTATCAGAATACTTAGATAGGGTTCAACATAGATTGACACCGATGAGTATAGTGGTCCTTTAAAAAAGGAATCATCCAGATTCTACTTAAATGCCTGCGTGTAGTAGGCAGCCACGCAAACCAACCAACCAACATAATATTGGTATTATTCGTCATACATATTGACCTTGATAAATAAGCTTTATTGCTTTGCTAATATTTTTTACATAGCAAGAAATAACAAAAACAAAAAAACCGCAAACAAATTTCACTTGAGGAATACTTGAGGAATACTCTATATGAGTACTTCAAAGGAAAAAAATTGTGAAGTCAGCTCTAACGGCAGAAATGCATATTTTACTGAGTTGTCATAATTTCAATGATAACAATAAAAATAAAAAATCAGATGAGAGTCTTTTTCTAACGTCAAAGCCACTTTTTCGTCGGCGATCAAATTCGCTTTGTGCAATGCCAACTAGTGATCCGTTGACATTACCGTTGCCTAGTACATCATCACTTATCCAAATTGTCACTATGGATAAGAGTAGCGCAAAACCCAAGGTGCAAGTCGGAATGGACAGATATGTAACTGTGATAAAGCACGGGCGAAGCCCTAATTCTACTAAAATTGCATCTGCTCCAAAGATATCTAGGGATAACAGCGCATCATCAAATTCAAACGCTCTCATTACAAAATTCATTCCCATTATTGGTGAGAATAAATTTCACATTGTTCCAATAAAACGTGGTGACATTGATGAAACGAAAATTCAAATTTATGAAAAAAAGCAATGTGAGTCCGATCACAGGAGAGATGTGTTAACATCTTGTACTGAAATTTTTGTTTTAATATTGGCTTATAGTAACTAAAATAAGTTATATAATAAATAGGTAAGTAAATTTTTGACTCTACTGTATGGAAAACTGCATGTATAGTAGTGGAATTATTAGTTCTAGGGTATTGTGGAGAATTGCTCATATGCAAGTGGAAAACGTCAAATAAAAACTTTGATAAAGCTTGCGACTGTGGGTTTGCAAAATTTGTTTTAAAATCTCCATCCATAATAATTGGCATGAGATGGAGATTGTTACCCAATTGTTGTGCACTAGCTTCAGTGTAAGGCAACAGTACGTAATGAAGATATGTTATAATATAATATTAAAAATTATTTATAAAGACAGCTATATATCTTTTAAACAAATATTTGACATTTAAAACGTTCTTTTATTTAAAAGTTTATATTAATTTTATTTATTTTATATTTTTCAACTTTTTAACCAAATTATCCCCATTGGCAACACTATTACACTTCACAAGCAATTTCGATTAAAATTAATTAATAATTGCTCCTGAAGGTATGCTTTAAAATTCGCTTTCACAGATTTGATAAGATCTTACTCAAAATTTGTGGTTGTATTGTGAAAAAAATTTTTACCCCCTATGTATAGATGTTTACACATCAAAAGATTTCCGCAAAATGGTTTCTGAATTTGAAAAAAGTAAAATAAGTTTCTGCACATACCAGCTTAAAAGCGCTAAAGGTCTGCAGATCGTTTTGAAGGGCATATTTTTAATACCAGACTCGTTTGCTTGGCTTAACTGATATGTAAATGTTTGAGGTTTGTCCGAGTGGTACACAAGAATAAGTTATTTGAAAAAGGATTGTTGGTTTTTTTATCCGAGAGGTACACAACGATAAGTTATTTGAAAAAGGATTGTTGATTTTTATCCGAGTGGTACACAAGGATAAGTTGAGTTATGAAGTAATCAATTAGTTATTCAGGTAGTACACCAGTATAATCTAATTGACCTAACGAAGTGTAGTAGGTGACGATTTAAGTTGCAATCACAAACTTTATTGAATAACTAAAGTATTTATACAAAATCTTAAGAATAACTTAAAATTAATAGAATAACAAAAAATATAAATTGTTTAGTATTTTCTTGCCAAATTCATTCCCATCATAAGCTAAGCAAAACAGATATTCAATTTCACTACTGTCTGGCTGGTAATTTGACGCACACGTGAAAAACATTAATATCAATAATTATGCTGACATGGTGGTTCTCATACCTGGCTTGACAAATGTGTGAAAAATAAATTTATTTTAGTTAGTGTTTTTATGGGAATTGTTAAAATTTAAGTTTAAAATTTTTTAAACGCACTAATAATCCCAAATTATTATTTTACTTATTAAGTAAAATATTTTTTTATTAAAAATACATTGAAATTGATTATTGAGGGGTTTAGCTGGATCCTATGCGCATTTCACTATTGCTAATGCAGATCATCAGGGAACCTTTACCCAAATTTCTTAGAACAACTAGAGTTATTATATTATAAACTTTCATTTAAACAAATGAGAAGCCTAAGAACAAATAACAAACTTGAAACAAGAACTCAATAATCAACATGTTTTTTTTATTTTCTTACTTTACCATTGCTACATTGGCTGACTTTTTTTCAGCTTCAAATTGTAGTTGTAAGAGTATGTAAAAGAAAATAAATGTAAATAACAACAACAGCTATTAAAGAATAGAGTGTTGCCACACAAGTATTTTTGACCGGGTGCAGTCAAGTGTTAGTGTTTTTATGGGAATTGTTAAAATTTAAGTTTAAAATTTTTTAAACGCACTAATAATCCCAAATTATTATTTTACTTATTAAGTAAAATATTTTTTATTAAAAATACATTGAAATTGATTATTGAGTTGTTTAGCTGGATCCTATGCGCATTTCACTGTTGCTAATGCAGATCATCAGGGAACCTTTACCCAAATTTCTTAGAACAACTAGGGTTTTTATGTTATAAACTTTTATTTAAACAAATGAGAAGCCTAACAACAAATAACAAAGTTGAAACAAGAACTCAATAATCAACACGTTTTTTTATTTTCTTACTTTACCATTGCTTCATTTTTTTTTTTTTTTTTTATTAATACATATTTTATTTATTGTATCTTCATATATGAACTAACAATAAGTATTCAAATCTTAAATATAAAAATATAATTAGGCCCGACCAGTGTCGGACATAAGCTTAGTAATAGTTATATATAATACATAAGTAGTGATAATCAAAAGGAAAAAAATATAAAAAAAAATAAAAGTATTTTCAGGAAGTCCCATCTGGAGTGCTGTGAATAAAAGCCCTTGTATCCCTCTTTTTTAGGCGGATGTGTCCAGTAAAGTTCAAAATATTACGAGCAAGCGGATTAGGATGTGATTCGAGTTTTGTTAGATATTTGCCTGCGTATTTTGCAATTTCTTCAGTCACTAGAGGCATATTCAAATCACGATGTATATTTGAATTTTTGATGTACCATGGAGCCGATGTTATCATGCGTAAAATTTTGTTTTGCCTGCGTTGAATTTTCTCTACATTTGAAGCTGAAGCAGTGCCCCATAGTTGAATTCCGTAGCACCATATTGGCTTTAAAAGCGACTTGTATATTAAAAGTTTACAGTCTAGGCTAAGTGTTGAATTTCGACCAATCAGCCAATGAGTTAATTTAAGTTTCATTTGAGTTAACTTAGAGTCAATGTGGTGTTTCCATGTAAGTCGTCGATCAAGGTGTATACCAAGATATTTCACATGTGAATGTTGAGAAACAACTTGATTGTTAATCCGAATGGGGGAGCAAGTATCTCTTCGTAAAGTAAATGTTACTTGAACACACTTTTGTTCATTTACCTTGATTCTCCATAAGTTTAACCAAAGCTCCATCTGGCTAATGTGTTCCTGGAGTTTGCGGGATGCCTCATCAGGGTTTTCATGCATACTAAGGCAGGCTGTATCGTCGGCAAATGTGGAAGTATGGATACTACTGCTCACAGGCATATCACAAGTATAAATTAAATATAAAACTGGTCCCAGTATACTCCCCTGTGGCACACCAGATGAAATTGTTTCAGGCCTACTTGTAAAGTCTCCTTCCGCAACAGTGAACTTACGGGAAATAATGTAACTTTCCAAAAGATTTAAAATGTTTATTGGTAAGTAAGTCTTCAATTTTAATATTAGGCCTTCATGCCACACTTTATCAAATGCCTGGGAAATGTCTATAAACAGCGCAGAACAATACTTTTTTTCCTCAAAAGTTCTTCTTATAACTTGAACCAATCTGTGAGTTTGTTCAATGGTGCTATGCTGACTTCTAAAACCAAATTGATGGTCTGGTATGCACCCACTACTAATTAGAATTGGGGACAATTTTGTTTTGAGCAGTTTTTCGAAAAGCTTTGACATTGTAGATAGTAGACTTATTGGCCTATATGACTCAGCCTTTGTTATATCTTTGCCCGGCTTTGGAATCATTTTAACCTTGGCAAGTTTCCAGTTGTGTGGATAATACTCCAGTCGTAAAAAAGCATTAAATATGAATAACAGGATTCTCATTGCAATACGAGGCAAGTTCATCAGCATCTGATTACTAATTCCATCAATACCCGGAGCTTTCTTCGGGTTGAGTTCGGCAATTAATTTTTGTAAATCACGCGTCTTAAATTTTATGTGGTGAGGGGGTAGAGCGACTATATTCGGCAAATCAGCAACACCAGTACATATATTTGGCGTAAAAACGGATTTTAAGTGCTCAGCAAATATTTTACCTTTCTCAGTATCGCTTCTTGCCCAACCTCCGGTAGATGTGCTTAGAGGTGGCTTATACTCAACGGGTGTTTTAAGCTTTCTGGCAGCGCGCCACAAGGAGTAATTACACGCCGGTGTAACATCAAGACCCTCCAGATAATTTTTAAGAGATGCAATTTTTTCAGATGCAAGCAACTCTTGGAGTCGTTTAGTGCACTCTTTAAATCTGATTTTATTTTGTGGTGATCTGTGTTGTTGCCATTCCCTTCTAGCCCTTCTTTTTTCACGTACGAGACGTTCAATGTCTGTAGAATAAATTTTATTAAACCCAATCTGCGGATGGGAGATAGTGGCATGTTCAGCAGCCTGTTTAATATTCTCGCTGAGATTGGCAATGTTCGATTCAATATCATTGGGTGTTCTAAGCGTAATGTTTTCCGTACCATGACTGCTGAGATATTCTTTGAACCCCAGCCAATTAACACGATTGATCATCTTCACATATGGGTCATGTAAGTTACTTCTTAATGGGCTACAAATTGTAATGATCGTCGGGGAGTGATCGGACGAGAGATCAAGAGAAGCTTGAACTTGAATTAAATCCCTAGAGATATTTTTTATGACTCCAAAATCTATAACATCCGGAATTTTTTGTATGTCAGTAGGCCAATAAGTGGGCTCCCCACTCGAAATGACATCCAAGCCCATTTTTGAAATAGTGTTGAACAATGCTCGACCTCTGGGTGTAACAAGGCGCGAACCCCAGAACGTATGTTTCGCATTGTAGTCTCCAGCTGCTACAAAACAAGGTCCAAGAGATTTGTAGAAATCCTCATATTGATTCTCAGTGATTGAAAATCTGGGAGGGGAGTAAATTGATGATATAACGAAATTTGAACAAAAACTTTCAATGCCAATATTTGTTGCTTGTAGGTATTCTTCACAAATGTTATCAAGAACATAGTCTTGAGTCTTGACTTTATTAGAATTGCTGATCCACCGCAAGCCCTTCCTCTAGGGTCCTTTGTATCATATATAGTGTAGCCATAAATTTTAAAAAGACTTCTCGAAGTCAAACGAGTCTCAGATACTAACATTATATCAATATTTTTCTCCGTGAGGAAGTGCTCAAGTTCATTTTTATGTTGGCGAATGCCGTTTGCGTTCCAGAAACATATTGTTAACGTGTTCATGGCTTATTAAGTATTGCTTGAAGCAGAGTATTCTGCATTCGCAACATTTCTTGCATCATGCTAGTCATATTTGTTGTAAAATTGTTTATAGTTTGCACAAGATTTTCAATAGTGGCTTCAAGGCGATTAAAATTAAAGTTTGAGTTTGTATTTGTTGAATTATTTTGCGGTGAAACATTTTGTGTCGGAATAGAACTAGCCTTAGCAGCATCTGCATACGATACACGGGAAGTAACTGGTTGGCTCATTTGCAGAAAAGTGGCAGAGTAAGAGTTTGCTGATTGAGCTGGAGCTAATTTAGGTTTTTGCATCATAGTCTTCTTCACAACTAGAGTTATTATATTATAAACTTTCATTTAAACAAATGAGAAGCCTAACAACAAATAACAAAGTTGAAACAAGAACTCTTAATAGCTGTTGTTGTTATTTACATTTGATTTCTTTTACATACTCTTACAACTACAATTTGAAGCTGAAAAAAAGTCAGCCAATGTAGCAATGGTAAAGTAAGAAAATAAAAAAACTTGTTGATTATTGAGTTCTTGTTTCAACTTTGTTATTTGTTGTTAGGCTTCTCATGTGTTCAAATGAAAGTTTATAATATAATAACTCTAGTTGTTCTAAGAAATTTGGGTAAAGGTTCCCTGATGATCTGCATTAGCAACACTGAAATGCGCATAGGATCCAGCTAAACCCCTAAATAATCAATTTCAATGTATTTTTAATAAAAAAATATTTTACTTAATAAGTAAAATAATAATTTGGGATTATTAGTGCGTTTAAAAAATTTTAAACTTAAATTTATTTTATTTTAATTAAATTGTGGGAAAGAATTTAAATTCACTTGAGACTTGACAAAAATATGAACAAAAAAGTTAAAGTTTAATTCGACTAGAGATTCCTTTTATTTTGATAAAAAAAAAATAAAAGGAATCAAAAGAATTAACATATTGTGGGCCCAGGGGCATCGTTAGTAATAATAAACAATTTATGCTGAAGTAAATTAAGCACCATGGTCCAAAGAAATGTTCCAGTTCGAACTCCGTGATGGCTCTGGTGCTATGGGACGCGTATTGAGTCTTCTTTTTAATAAGAGTTTGATTAACAGGTTGGATAGAAATGTCAAAATCAGATCCAATCCTACATAGCTTACTGTCAAGCTATGCACGCCATTATTGATTGATGGGGTTGGTATATTACGCATCTGTTCTCTAACCAGTTCTTGCAGTCGGGTTAAATTTCCAATAATTCTTAGGTCTGGTAAAGTTTCGGTTAGATTGAGGACCTTCTGCTGTAAATGGGGCAATGAAACTCCTGAGCTTGTATATGAGGGATACAGTGTCAGGTGATAGTTTGGTGACCGTATACGGTGAACAAATCATTTTTTATTGTACATCCTTCTGGTAAGGTAAGTAATCCAGTTGCTTGTAAGACTTAATAACCACTGATGCCATTGCACACTATACTTAATTTGAGTGGATTCTGAGTTCCAAGTAGCCATTGGTTCTTTTTATGAAGTTGGTACCACACATTACTATTGGCTAATAACTCGGTACTGCAACTTAGATCTGACTCGTTGTTAAATAAGTGTATCTTACAACGACACATGGGTGAAATTTTAGAATATGTAGCTTGGATATTTAGGCTTAAAAAAGTATCGTGTTCAAGAACGCGGCAATCACGGAGTTTGGTATTATAAACCGGGAAATACTCGTCTTGGTGATCGTTGAGAGCCATCATTTTAGTTGTTGGAATGATCGCAACCAACGAGTCACTTACTAATTGTGGAACTGGTGTAAAATAGAAGAGGTCGAGTTCCTCTTTATGGGCTAGTGGAATTTCCAATGTGCAAATAATGTGTTGGTTTGAAACGGCTGTAGTAGCTGTCCTTAACCATACAGATGAATGATATTCGTGACTGGTAGGATTAAATCCGATGGCAGATTTGCTTTTATGTTGTCCACTTCTGAAGAAAATTGCTGTGGTGGTAGTAGAGAGGGACTTATTCTACCATGATATGTATCGGTTAGGAGATTCATTATGGCATTCAATATCGTTTGCACATTATCTGAAATGATAATCAACTGAATGCTAAGGGCGACTTTTTGGGATCGAGATTAAGATTAGTTTATTTCTCTAATTAGCTTATCTGAAAATTAACTTAATCTTAATTAATTGAGTTTGATATTTTTCAGTGGTAGTTTAAACTTCTTATTATGTGTAGTATTACCATACTGAGGAACAAAATAGTGGCAACTTTTTCAGTGCAAAAGTCATACATGTTATCAACACTTTTGATTTTTTGTGGGAAGAAGAAGAAACTGACATATTTTATTATTTACAAGTAAAATTTTGCGCGTGTTAAACGAAATATATAACTAATATAAAATATATATATTTATTTATGTGTTTTTAAATTATTTTATCATATAATTTTTACAAAAAATTATATGTTTCACAAGTGTATGTTGTCAATATTAATATAAGATTAAACCACCACGATCGGCCGCTTATACTAGCAAGTAAAACCATATAATCGACTACCCAAAAATCAGAAATGAAGATTAAGGTTAATTTAATCTCTAATCTTGAACTCAAAAAGTCGCCCTAAGTGATAAAATGAGTTGAGACTGCTGGGTTCCATTAACTGTAAAGTTCTCGAGCCTCTTTAGCCTAAAGTTTAACTTATCGATGCTATTCTGAGTATGAGACTCCGTTTGCTTCATAACATTAAGGGTGGAGTCAAGGAATGATGTTTGATTCCGTAAAAGGTGTGCGAAGTGATATTCGTTATTTTTTATGCTGTTGATGGTGTTGGTAATTTTTTCCGCATACTGTGAATCTAGAACTCCAAACAATGAATTTGCTACATTTCGAACGAAATCAATTGCCCAAATCGTTTCTTTCTTCTTAAGACGCTTTCGAAACTGACATCCACTTTCTGTCTAACGTTGTTAAAATGCGCAATAAGCGCGAGACATTGCTGATTGAGATCTGAACTACTGCAACATTTCATTAACGTATTCGTTCCATTTGCTAGAAGTTGTACTTCATTGAGAAATGGTGACAAATCAAAGTAGATTAGAAACTTCTATTCTGAAATGATTGGTTTAACTTGACCAATCTGTGTACAAAGTGTAACACCGGGGAACTATTGATTCTTGTGTAGGTAACTTGCTGGCATACTATTAATGGAAGGAATTAGGGATGGGCAAAAAATATCGATATATCGAAATATCGATATTTGAGAAAATAAAATCGATATATATCGCCGATATTTCAAAATCCGATATATCGATACATCGATTCTAATTTACGAGTATCGGGTTTCGATACTTTTAAGAGCTATAGCCGTTTTTTAACTGTACGATATTGACATCACTACTAGTGATGCGGAGAAAATAAGAGAATTTTCATAATAGCATCCCAGCCGAATTTATAAGGTGACCCAACTAAGGCAGTTGACTTTTTGGATTGTGTGGGTATAAGCCTAAAGGCAGAATTTGTTTTTACTTTCTGTACTGCTGCGAATCAGCTGACTCTTTTTGGTTTATGGAAATCATACACAAGCCGTTAGTTTTTCTTTTTCATTCTGTTATGTTTCGGTTCAACCTGTGAAAATAAAAAAAACTGTTAACTAATTGTAAGTGGCAGCATAAACAAAATAAAAACATTTCGAAATAAACTGTGATTGTGCTTTAAGAATTTAAAAAAAATTTAATTTTTACCAGAAAAACATAAAATTATATTGAAACATAACAATTCGTGTTTTTCATACGGGATTTCCCGGGATCCCGCACATTTTCCTGGAAAGAAATCCCGGGAAATTTGTGCGGGCAACTTTAGTTGGTACAAATGTACACATTCCTCGATGAATGTCGTTATTGACTTTATGAATGCGATGGTACAATAATAAGGTGATGGCAGTAGAACTATAGCTAAAACTTTACAACAATTACGGACGGGAACTGAATTTGTATTATTTTTTTGACTACTGCGTTTATAAAACGTTATTTCCCGTGAAATGAAAAAGTCCGGGAAAAGAAAAACTCAAATAAGAATGGACGATGCAAACCTCATCACTTTAGTGAAATACTGTGACCGTTGTGGCCCGAAACAGCAACAGAAAATAAAGACTAATGAAGTCTTAAGGAGCTATAGTAGGTTACGTATAACTTAACATAAATAGTTTTTTTGTATTAAATTTCTTAAAGTGACTAATTGTGCATTCGAAATTAATGCAGCAAAAAATATCGATATATCGAAATATCGATGTTTTCAAAAAATATATATCGATACTGTTCAAAAATATCGATACGATATATATCGATACATTTTTTTCATTTGCCCATCCCTAGAAGGAATAAGGCGAGAATCATTAGTAGGCTTGCTGGAGCTAAAGTGCAGCGTTTTGGGGGCGAAGAGTTTTTGGATTTGTCAGTAGGTGGTTGGTTTCTCTTGAGCTCCGCGCTATTTCCTTTATTTTTGTCAGTAGATTTGTAGTTTTCCTTGGGAAGGGGACTGCTTTTTACACCTTCACTGCCCGCAGAGGTTAAGGGTGTGTCCAGAGCAAGCGGATGAGGTATACTTTTATTGCCAATAGTGAAGTAGGATGTATCGAGAAGAAGCGGAGAAAGTAAGTGAATCGCCCGTTTAATGATACCTGCAGATGTTTAAACTGTTGCCGTCCTCAGGATACCGTTGGCACCGGGGAATTTTTCGATCACCTTTCCGATTCGCCACGTCATGACAGGAGTATTGTTTTTGACTTTAACTATAACTATAGTACCCACTGGCAGCTTTTGATACTTTGACTGCCATTTGTTACGCTGCTGGAGTTCAGTGAGGTACTTGTGAAACCCATCGTTTCCAGAAATGATGTTTTATTTTTGATACCAATTCCCATCGAGTGATGGGAACATCGACTGAGCAGTTGCATCGACTTATGCCGTGAGAGGTTCCCCAATTAAGAAATGGCCACAAGTCTGAAATTCAGTATTGCCTCTACCTCTATGACCACAGTTTCCATTTCTTCATACGTTATGGATAAATTTGCCATTTCATTAAGCTATAACCTTTTGGCTGACTTAACTGCGGCCTCCCATAATCCTCCAAAAAGGGGGTGCTCGAGGAGGAATGAAATGAAAAGCAAATGTTTTTATTTGCACATTCACGTTGGATATTTTCTTGAGCTGTTGGGGTAAAAAGGGCTGATGATAATTCCGCTAGTTGGTTTCGTGCTCCAACAAAGTTTGTTGCGTTATCGCATTAAAGCTGTTGGCATTGACATCTGCGACTGGTGAATCGTTTTAGTGCTCCTAGGAACGCTTCTGTTGTAAGGCTCGTAACTAGTTCGAGATGCACAGCTTTCGTGGCGAAGGAACAGAATACTGCGATATACGCCTTGTGAGGTCACTTTCCTCGAGTTTTAAAGTGAGCCCAAATTGAACCACAATAGTCAACTCCGGCATTTATAAATGATCTTGCTGGGGTAACCCCCGTTGCATGCAAATTTGCTATGGTTTGCTGAAGGAGTTTTGGTTTAGATTTTGCGCAACTTACGCACTTATTGATAGTTTCTCTTGCTAAGTTTTTCCCCTTGTCGGGCCAAAAGCGTTGTCGAACGGTTGCAAGGAGAGCGTGAGCTCCGCAATGCTTACTTTCTTTGTGTATGGACTCAAATATTAGTTTGCTGATTATCTCATTATAAGGAAGGAGCATTGGATGCCTTGTACTGAATGGCAACTCTGGCTCTTCTTGTGTGCCTCCGACTCTTACAAAACAATTTTAATCTAGTAATGGAGATAGACTTGACAACATTAGTTTTTTGCGTTTTTGCAATTGCTTGATGTCTTCTGCGAACGAGAATTTTTGAGTTTCTCTAATAACACTAGTTTACACTGAAAATGTACAGTTGACGAGAGGTGATTTTCCTTATGTATTTTCTTTCGCTGAATTCGAAAATCAATGTTAAATTTTTTTTATGGACCAGTTTTTGAGATATTGTGATTTTTTCAGTTTTTCGACCTTTTTTCACCTGACCCATAATATCTCGTGCTAGACTTGTCCAATTGGGTCGTTGTTGGTACTCAAATGAAAGGTATTGAGATGACAAATAAATATGTATAATCGGATCTTTAATTGGTATAGCGGTTCAAAATATATCGATGAAAATAGGGCACATTTTCAAAAAAATCATATTTTACAGTGATTATATGTTGACAGAAAAGTAGAAATCGTAAAAAAATCGTCTGGGTTCTGTTCATGTACGTAAAGATAATACTTTTACGTAAGAACTAAGACCAACAAGAAGAAAATCGACCGAAAAATTAAAAAGTTATAAGCAATGGATTGAATAAATCCAAAGTAAAAATACATAAAAATAACAAATAACACAGGTCAGTAAAATGAAATTTATTATGTAAGGTCAAAGGTTTCATAGTCAATTTGTATATACTAAGTACTGAGTATCAATCCCTTTAAATTAGTTTTTTTGAATTGGCTCTGTATCTCGAGATTTTCCGTTATAAAAAAAAGAGGATGCTGTATCACATAATTTGCATTAAATCGAGAACCAGTTCTTCGATTCAATAAAAAATTACACAGAAGGCTAGGAAACAAATTGACCTTTAAATTACGGCTATATGAATTTTTTAACAGTCTTATAGTTTCAGAGATATTCAGAAAGTTTTATACAAAAAAAATAAATTTTTTTAAAAAAATTTAGAAAATCGTTTGTTTCTTAAAAGACTCATTAAAATTTTAAACTGAAGAAAATTTTATATTTTATTACTAATTGTGATACATTCATATGTTATAAATAAAACGAGCCAAATTTATTAAAAATCATTCCATTTATTCTGAATTTATTCACAATTAAGTGCTACCATACGTGTATATTTTACGGAATTTTTTAATTTTTATTTATTTTATTATTATTATTTTATTCTTTATCTTTACGTACATGAACAGAAACCAGACGATTTTTTACGATTTCTACTTTTCTGTCAACATATAATCACTGTAAAATATGATTTTTGTGAAAATGTGCCCTATTTTCATCGATATATTTTGAACCGCTATACCAATTAAAGATCCGATTATACATATTTATTTATCATCTCAATACCTGTCATTTGAGTACGAACAACGACCCAACGAGATATTATGGGTCAGGTGAAAAAAGGTCGAAAAACTGAAAAAATCACAATATCTCAAAAACTGTTCCATAAAAAAAAAATTAACCTTGATTTTCGAATTCAGCGGAAAAAAATACATAAGGAAATATAAATCTTATCAAATGTACATGAAAAAAAGTTTATTTTGTAAACTAGTGTAATTATAAGAAGTGAATCGTGGAGCTCGAAAGGTGTCAGAGCTCTTTGAGTTGATCGGTCTGCCTTGGGAGTTCTAGCATTTTTTATGAATCTGAAGATGTATTATATAATACGTTTCAAGGTTTTAAAGGAATTTCTGTGATTGATACAATGTAAAAAATGTTCAGTTGGTACTGAAACCAGCAAGTTATACGCATTTTTCTTCTGTTCAGGTAATGGTGTGCATGGAGTCAGACAGAACATAGGAGGCCAATGTTTCTCATCTCCATGAAGAAAGAATGGCCCATACATCCACCGGGATCTCACATGACGCCACTGATCAGGCGTCCAGCTTTCTTGAATTGAAGCTATTCGGCTACGAATGTCTGCAACGAAGATGATCGTGAAGTTATCCATGCTAGTACTATTTTTGAATCGGACCGGTAGAATGTTGGCGTTGTATTCATGTCCAGATCGTGTTTAACTTTTGTAGCCAAGTAACTAAGTATACAATAATTGTTTTATTTGTTCTGATATATATTGCGTCACCATACGCCTTTTCTGCGGCATCTGTAAAAACATGAAGTTGCGTATTACGAGGAATCGATCCTTTATATATATGTCGATGTGCTTGAAAGGTTTTGAGTTCACTCAGCTTACTTCGAAAACTTCGCCAGCGTGAGTCAAATTCTGAAGGCACCGCCTCATCCCATTAAAGATGAAAAATTTTCTAATTCTTGGTTGAATATTTTTGCTTTGACGACTACTGGAAACAGAAGTCCGAGTGGGTCAAATATGCGTGCTAAATCTGAGGTGACTGTCCTTTTCGTCACAGCCTTGATTGGTTGTATGTTGACTTTAATTTTGAGTAGATCATCCTTGGGTAGCCATACTAATCCGACGTTTTTGTATAGTCGGTTTCTACGGTGGAAAAATCAAGACTAACTTCTTAATCATCAATTGGGTATGATTAACGCACCATTTTCGAAAATGAAATCCGTACTTTGACATGACGTGTTGAAGTTGACGCTGAGTTTCTAGGGCTGTGAGGTCACTTTTTGAGTTCAAGCTATCAGTTCTCCCGAACTCATCATCCACATAGAAGTTCCTTTCCTTTTTCAAATTGACTGCTAATGGAAACTGCATCTTGTTATCCTGGCTAATTTCTTTTAGACATTTGCTTGCCAAGTATGGTGCAAGTCTGCTTCCATATGTCACTGTGTTCAACTTGAAGTAACTGACGGGTTTAGAAACATTACTTCTCCATAGAATTATCTGCTACTGTTGGTCTTTAGGATGCATCAATATTTGTCGGTACATTATTTATATGTCTGTTGTGATCACGAAACGTGGAATTCGAAATCGCAGAAGAACAGAAAAATATCATTCAAAGATTTTCCTGAAACATCAAATACCACCCGAAGTTTAGTAGTGCTTCTGTCAGGTCGTAAAAATGCAGTGGAGAGGAATAAAGTATTTAGACCCTTCTACTTCATCAATGTTTATTTTCGACATATGCCCAATTGTTTCGTAGTCTTTCATAAACTGCATATATTGACTTTTTAGGGAAGCGTCTTTTGATAACCGCCGTTTCAAGCTGTGAAAGCGATTAAAGGCAATATTATGTGAGGCGCATAAAGAAGATGTTTCAGTACAGAATAGAAGTCGTACTACGAACAGCCCTTTTTTGTTACGAGTTGTGTGTTGATTCACAGATAGCACAGAGTTGTTCGCCAGATACCTTTCCTGATACTATCCAGCCAAAGGTTGTGTTTTATAATATTGGGAGGTCATCACCGAGCTTAATTTGTCCTATGGCAAAGAGTTGATGGTAATATTCTCCTCCTAACAAAATGTGGATTTTTTCTGGACGGTTAAAAGTTGGGTCTGCCAATGTTACATTGTTAGGAATCACCCACTTATCAATAGTAAGCTGTTCAACAGGTTGAGGAAAAATAATTTGTGGCAACACAAATGCATCAAAACGTGTTAAAAAGCTGTTGAGCCTGGATTGAAGTGTTATGTTGACACGATGTTGAGCCTTGGTGAGATTTTTTGCAACTCCATTAATTGAAATTGAGGTGGTTCTTGATGGAAGCCCTAGAATTGTGACTAATCCCTCTGTAATGAAGTTGACTTGTGAGCCCGAGTCGAGAATTGCCTTACATTCCGTGTTTAATCCATTTGCATTGACCTTTACCAACGCTGTTCCTAGTAGG
Source organism: Tachina lurida (assembly GCA_944452675.1). Classification (NCBI taxonomy): domain Eukaryota; kingdom Metazoa; phylum Arthropoda; class Insecta; order Diptera; family Tachinidae; genus Tachina; species Tachina lurida. The sequence continues at coordinate 97,747,266 of OX101752.1, forward strand.
ACATATGGTGTTCTGCCTACGGAACTTGCCGTCATGCTCTCAGCTTCTTCCTGTGGTGTGCTAACGAGAGATGTCACGTTTGCTGTGGAGGGGTTGTTAAGTGTAGTTGCTTCTCTGTCTGAGTCTTTTTTAGGAGGAGTACCCTTTCTTGATGATGAATTATTTTGTGGGGTTGGTTCCAGATGTACCAGATGTAAAAGCACCATAGCTTTTTTCCACATTTCTGACAGCGGCCTGAAATGGTGCATTGCTTAGTACTATGGGTACTACTAAAGCAGTTGACACATAATTTATGTTTCTGTGTCATGTTTAGTCTGTTTGTCGAGCTTATATCGATGAATTTCTTGCATCGATACAGTGGATGAGAATCTCGCTTGCAAACTATGCATAACCGGTTTTCGTGTCGAGGTTGTGCTGTAAGCGCGCATATTTTGCTAGTCGAAAACGATGGTTTGTCCTTGTGTCCCATTGCTTCCAGAGTATGAAAATAGTTCTCAAGGAATGTCAGAAATTGGTTAATTGTTTGTAGTTCCTTCGGGTGAAAAATCGATTGCTCATATTGAACATGCACTGTTTTATCCAATTTTTTCACAAGGATATGGATTAGGAGTGGATCTAACGATAACATTTGGAGTCCAATGTTAGAGAGAGCTGCCAAGTATTCCTTCGTTGTATCGTGCACTCGCTTAATAGCGCCTAATGTGGATGCCCCAGATGAGTGGTCAAGTAGTCTCTGAACTGCTGTGGCCACCATTATCCTTTTGTTGTTGTATCGATCTTGCAGCAATTGCCACGCCGCAGCTTCACCAATGACGTTGGTTTTTAAATACCACATTTTGTGAGCGTCAGACATTAATCGGAGAACGATGTCCATTTCATGTAGTCACTATCAAATTTTGTAATGGTGATCGTAGGAAAAGGTAAGGTTGATTGTCTGGCCGTCGTTTCTGTGGTTGAGTGGTTCTGGCTTCTATTGGCCGTGGTGAGCTGTATGATTACTGATTGTGCAGCTTGTTCGAGGTGAACATATCTCCTTAAATCGTAAGCAGCGATGTCCAGGTTGGAATATTTGTCCAGTTCTTCATCATTAAGCTTTTCCAATTGAAGCCATAGCTGCAATATTGTTGCCTTTTTATATCATAGTTAGATTGATCCTGACATAGTTGCAACTGAAGACCTTCTAGTTGTCGAGCAAGTGCTGCCAGTTTTCCAAGCGACCGGCTGATTAAGCCATCGTGGCCCTAGTTGACCTGCATTTGCAGGTTTGGGACTAGGAAGTTCCTTTTTTTGCGGATTCCTTACTTTGATTATCTAGTTCACGTTCCATTATCGCTATGTATTTCGTTACCATGGCCTCAATTCCAGTATAGTAGTCGGATGTGAAGTATTCATCAGATGTGTCTACGTCCTTCAACTCTCATAATTCATTATCAGCTGTGTCAAATTTTGTCCAAGATGTCTTTAGACGAGTTAGTCGTTGCGGTTTTCCGGCTGGCTGAGTCTTTGGTGAAATTTGGAATAATGGTGGCAATATGTTCAAAATAAGAAATAAACGATGCACTCATCCTCCAGGAATTTAACATAAAAAATATATCGAACATAATAAATAGGGAGAGGATCCCCCAGCCTCTATTTCACGATGCACTTGAGCAAAATGATATCAAATTGAGAAAAAATGAGACCCATCCAATATTTAATTTAAAATACTTCTTATACCGAAAAATAACAGTTGAAGAACCACACAAGCGTTTTGGTCCCGTATAGTGCCATAATTGTCAAGAATATGGCCACACAAAAACTTACTGCAATTTACCTTCAGTTTGTGTTATCTGGTGGTGTGGTGAATTGTATGGTACTGCTGCTTGTACTAAACTTAATAAACCAGCAGAAAAAAATTTAGTTATTGTGGAGGTAATCACACCGCTAACTACAGAGGATGTCCTGTATATTCTTTCGTTAAACAGACTATGGGGCAAAACCCAAAATTAGCTCCAGCAGAATCAACAAACGCTTACTCCGCCATTTTTGCTCAAATGAGCCAACCATTCAGTTCACGTGTAGCATATGCCGATGCAGTTAAGACTATTTCTATACCCACACAAAATGCAAACTCAAGCTTTAACTTTTGTCGCCTTGAAGCTTGCAGAATTCTCTGCTTCAAGCATTAGTTAACAAGCCTTGAACACGCCAAAAATATGTTAATATTGACAACATTTGTGTCGAAAATGTTTGCACTAATTTTATCATATCATCAATTCTAGGTTCGCAATTAGTGACGATCAATACGAGGATTTTTACAAATCTCTCGCCCTTGTTTCGTAGCAGCTGGCGACTATAATGCTAAACATACATTTTGGGGTTCGCTTGTCTTGTTATACCCAGATGTCGAGCGTTGTTCAACACAATTTCAAAAATAGGATTGGATGTCATTTCGATTGGGAAGCCCACTTATTGGTCTACTGACATACAAAAATTTCGGATATTATAGATTTTGGTCTCATGAAAAATATCTCTAGGGACTTAATTCAAATTGAAGCTTCTCTGGATCTCTTGTCCGATCACTCTCCCACGATCGTTACAATTTGTAGCCCATTAAGAAGTGACTTACCTCGCCCATATGTGAAGTTGATATATCGTTGGCTGGGATTCAAAAAATATCTTAGTAGTCATTGCACGGAAAATATTACGCGAAGAACACTTGATGATATTGAAAATATTAAACAGGCTGCTGAGCATGCCACTACCTCCCATCCGCAGACAAGGGTTAATATAATTTATTCTACGGATATTGAACGTCTTGTATGTAAAAAAGGGGAACTAGAACAGAATGGCGACAGCACAGATCACCCCAACTTAAAATCAGATTTAAAGAGTGCACTAAACGACTTCAAGAGTTGTTTTCATTTGAAAAAACTGCATCTCTTAAAAATTATTTGGAAGGTCTTGATGTCACACCTGCATCTAATTACTCTTTCTGGCATGCTGCTAGAAGGCTTAAAACACCCGTTGAGCTCAAACCACCTCTGCGGACATCTACAGGAGTTTGGGCAAGAAGCGATACTGAAAAAAGTAACTGGTTTGCAAAGCATTTAAAATGCGTATTTACCCCAAATACATGTTCTAATGATACTGATTTGCCAAATGTAGTTACGCTACCCCCTTGACTCACAAAACTTGAGACGCATGTTGTACAGAAACTAATTGCTGAACTCAACTTGAAGAAAACTCCGGGTGTTCATGGAATTAGTAACCAGATGATCATGAAGTTGCCTCGTATTTCAACTAGAATCCTGTTATTCATTTTTAATGCCATTTTACGACTGCAGTAATATTTACATAGCTGAAAGCTTCTCAAGGTCGAAATGATTCCAAAGACCTTACCAAGGCTGAGTCATACAGGTCAATAGGTCTGCTATCAACAATGTCAACACTTTTCGAAAAACTGCTCATCACTAAATTGTCCCCTATTCAAATTGGTAATGGTTGCATCCCAAACCAACAATTTGGTTTTAGAAGTACCACCATTGAACAAACGCATAGATTGATACTTCTTCTCCCATTAGAATCAATAATCAACTTGTTCCTCAACATTCACATGTGAAATACCTTGGTATACACCTTTTTCGACGACTTATATGGAAACTCCATATTAACTCAAAGCTAACACAAAGAAAAGAAATTTATTATTCGACTTATTGTCAAGTTTATTTTAATTTGAAATTTATTTGCTGGTGGTTCAGCGATGTCTATATGCATTTCATTGTTGCTATAACAAATCGTCAGTAGACTTCAACCACACATCTTGAACAGTCACAAACCTCTTATCTTATGTACAGACTTTCAAAAACTATTTGAGCATTCACAAATAATATTTTTGAAAATCACAAAAGAAAAATAAGCATAGTAGGCTTAGAAACTTGTACAAAACCCAGCAAATAATTTATATTCGATATGAATCTATTCTATTTTTCTACACCTTTATACAATTAGAAATCCTTTGGATAACAATAAAAGTAATTATAAGGCAAAATGAAAAATAAAATCTAAATTTAACATTTAAGAAATTTATTATTCGACATATTGTCAAGTTTATTTTAATTTGAAATTTATTTGCTGGTGGTTCAGCGATGTCTATATGCATTTCATTGTTGCTGTAACAAATCGTCAGTAGACTTCAACCACACATCTTGAACAGTCACAAACCTCTTATCTTATGTACAGACTTTCAAAAACTATTTGAGCATTCACAAATAATATTTTTGAAAATCACAAAAGAAAAATAAGCATAGTAGGCTTAGAAACTTATACAAAACCCAGCAAATAACACTAGTTTACACTGAAAATGTACACTTGACGAGAGGTGATTTTCCTTATGTATTTTCTTTCGCTGAATTCGAAAATCAATGTTAAATTTTTTTTTATGGACCAGTTTTTGAGATATTGTGATTTTTTCAGCTTTTCGACCTTTTTTCACCTGACCCATAATATCTCGAGCTAGACTTGTCCGATTGGGTCGTTCTTGGTACTCAAACGAAAGGTATTGAGATGACAAATAAATATGTATAATCGGATCTTTAATTGGTATAGCGGTTCAAAATATATCGATGAAAATAAGGCACATTTTCAAAAAAATCATATTTTACAGTGATTATATGTTGACAGAAAAGTACAAATCGTTAAAAAATCGTCTGGTTTTTGTTCATGTACGTAAAGATAATACTTTTACGTAAGAACTAAGACCAACTAGAAGAAAATCGACCGAAAAATTACAAAGATATAAGCAATGGATTGAATAAATCCAAAGTAAAAATACATAAAAATAACAAATAACACAGGTCAACAAAATGAAATTTATTATGTAAGGTCAAAGGTTTCATAGTCAATTTGTATATACTAAGTACTGAGTATCAATCCCTTTAAATTAGTTTTTTTGAATTGGCTCTGTATCTCGAGATTTTCCGTTATAAAAAAAAGAGGATGCTGTATCACATAATTTGCATTAAATCGAGAACCAGTTCTTCGATTCAATAAAAAATTACACAGAAGGCTAGGAAACAAATTGACCTTTAAATTACGGCTATATGAATTTTTTAACAGTCTTATAGTTTCAGAGATATTCAGAAAGTTTTATACAAAAAAAATAAATTTTTTTAAAAAAATTTTGAAAATCGTTTGTTTCCTAAAAGACTCATTAAAATTTTAAACTGAAGAAAATTTTATATTTTATTACTAATTGTGATACATTCATATGTTATAAATAAAACCAGCCAAATTTATTAAAAATCATTCCATTAATTCTGAATTTATTCACAATTAAGTGCTCGCATATGAGTATGTTTTACAGAATGAAATAATAATAATAAAATAAATAAAAATTAAAAAATTCCCTAAAATATACTCGTATGGTAGCACTTAATTGTGAATAAATTCAGAATTAATGGAATGATTTTTAATAAATTTGGCTCGTTTTATTTATAACATATGAATGTATCACAATTAGTAATAAAATATAAAATTTTCTTCAGTTTAAAATTTTAATGAGTCTTTTAGGAAACAAACGATTTTCAAAATTTTTTTAAAAAAATTTATTTTTTTTTGTATAAAACTTTCTGAATATCTCTGAAACTATAAGACTGTTAAAAAATTCATATAGACGTAATTTAAAGGTCAATTTGTTTCCTAGCCTTCTGTGTAATTTTTTATTGAATCGAAGAACTGGTTCTCGATTTAATGCAAATTATGTGATACAGAATCCTATTTTTTTTATAACGGAAAATCTCGAGATACAGAGCCAATTCAAAAAAACTAATTTAAAGGGATTGATACTCAGTACCTAGTATATACAAATTGACTATGAAACCTTTGACCTTACATAATAAATTTCATTTTGTTGACCTGTGTTATTTGTTATTTTTATGTATTTTTACTTTGGATTTATTCAATCCATTGCTTATATCTTTGTAATTTTTCGGTCGATTTTCTTTTGGTTGGTCTTAGTTCTTACGTTAAAGTATTATCTTTATGTACATGGACCGAAACCAGACGATTTTTTAACGATTTGTACTTTTTTGTCAGTATATAATCACTGTAAAATATGATTTTTGTGAAAATGTGCCATATTTTCATCGATATATTTTGAACCGCTATACCAATTAAAGATCCAATTACACATATTTATTTGTCATCTCAATACCTTTCGTTTGAGTACCAACAACGACCCAATCGGACTAGTCTAGCTCGAGATATTATGGGTCAGGTGAAAAAAGGTCGAAAAACTGAAAAAATCACAATATCTCAAAAACTGTTCCATAAAAAATATTTTAACCTTGATTTTCAAATTCAGCGGAAAAAAATACATAAGGAAATATAAATCTTATCAAATGTACATGAAAAAAATTTTATTTTGTAAACTAGTGTAATTTATATTCGATATGAATCTATTCTATTTTTCTACACCCTTATACAATTAGAAATCCTTTGGATAACAATAAAAGTAATTATAAGGCAAAATGAAAAATAAAATCTAAATTTAACATTTAAGAAATTTATTATTCGACATATTGTCAAGTTTATTTTAATTTGAAATTTATTTGCTGGTGGTTCAGCGATGTCTATATGCATTTCATTGTTGCTGTAACAAATCGTCAGTAGACGATTGACAATATGTCGAATAATAAATTTCTTAAATGTTAAATTTAGATTTTATTTTTCATTTTGCCTTATAATTACTTTTATTGTTATCCAAAGGATTTCTAATTGTATAAAGGTGTAGGAAAATAGAATAGATTCATATCGAATATAAATTATTTGCTGGGTTTTGTATAAGTTTCTAAGCCTACTATGCTTATTTTTCTTTTGTGATTTTCAAAAATATTATTTGTGAATGCTCAAATAGTTTTTGAAAGTCTGTACATAAGATAAGAGGTTTGTGACTGTTCAAGATGTGTGGTTGAAGTCTACTGACGATTTGTTACAGCAACAATGAAATGCATATAGACATCGCTGAACCACCAGCAAATAAATTTCAAACTAACACAAATAAAACTTAAATTAACTCAGATACATTGGCTGATTGGTAGAAATTCAACACTCAGCCTAGACTGCAAACGTTTACTATACAAGTCGCTTTTGAAGCCTATATGGTTCTACCAAAATCAGCTATGGGGCACTGCTTCAGCTTCAAATGTAGAGAGAATCCAACGACGGCAAAACAAAATTTTACGGTTAATAACATCGGCTCCATGGTACATCAAAAATTCAAATATAATTCGTAATTTAAATATGCCACTACTGACTGAAGAAGATGCAAAATACGCAGGCAAATATTTAACAAAACTCGAGTCACATCCTAATCAGCTTGCTCGCAATATCTTAAGCTTTACTGGATACATCCACTTAAAAAGAGGGACACAAGGGATCTAATACTCAGCACCCCAAATGATACTTCTTGAAAATAGTTATTGTACTCAATACGAAATTTATGTATTATTAATTACTATCACTAAGAGTATATCCGATAATGGTCGAGCATAATAATTATATTTAGATTTAAGATTTTAATACTTATTGTTAGTCCATTATTGAAAATACAATAAATAATTACAAGCATTAAAAAAATTTTCATGGCTTGTTAACTAATTCTTGAAGCAGCGGATTCTGCATTCTCAGCATTTCTTGCATCATTCTAGTCATATTTGTTGTAAACTTGTTTATAGTTAGCACCAGATTCTCAATAGTAGCTTGAAGGCGTATAAAGTTAAAGCTTGAGTTTGCATTCGTTGAATTATTTGGCGGTGGAACATTTTGTGTGGGGATAGAACTCTTCTTAGCAGCATCGGCATACGATACACGTGAAGTAACTGGTGGGCTTGTTTGATGAAGAGTGGCGGAGTAAGCGTTTGCTGATTGAGCTAGAGCTAATTTAGGTTTTTGACCCATAGCCTGTTTAACGAAAGAATATACAAGGCATCCTCTGTAGTTAGCGGTGTGATTACCTCCACAATTACTGCATTTTTTTTCTGCTTGATCTTTTGGCTTAGTGCAGCTAAGCAATTTTTTGCAATTCACCACAGATAACACAAACTGTAGGTAAATTGCAGTAAGTTTTTGTATGGCCATATTCTTGGACATTCTTGGCCATATTCTTGGACATTCTCGTGGTACCTTCATAGCGAACAGTCAAATAGCGGAATTTTACTTACTTACCAAACAAACAAAAATTACATATACAAAAAAAAATATTAGTAGTACATATTATTCGTAATAGGTACATACATACTGTCTTTAATAAATAAGCTTTCTGCTTTGCTAATATTTTTTACATAGTAAAAATAACAAAAACAAAAAAACCGCAAAAAAACTTAAACAAGTGATATTGAGGAATACCTCAAGTCAAACAAACAATCATAAATAACAAAAACAAAAAATACCGAAAATAAAAAAAAATACATAAACGAATAACCCTTTGTATGAATTCCTCAAATACAGAAAAACTTGAAGTGAGTTCTAACGGCAGAAATGCTTATTTTACTGTGAGTTCTGAAACTCTGAATGAAAAAAATATAAAAAATAAATCTGATGAAAATCTTTTGTTAACGGCTACGCCAATTTTTCGTCAGCGATCAACTTCGCTTTGTCCAATGCCAAATAGTAATGATGCATTAACATTACAGTTGCCCAGTACTTCTTCATTTAAGTCAGTAATATCATCCCCTTCAGGCTCGTGTTTATCACTTAACAAAGTTATCACTACAGATAACAGCGGCTCGAAACTCAAGGTACAAGTTGAAATGGACAGATACATTACAATTTTAAAGCGCGGGCGAAGCCCGAATTCTTCAAAAATCTCATCTGCTCCAAAAGTGTCTAGGGATAAACCGCTTTAAAATTTTTCAAGATGACAACGACAAACCCGAGGTATCGTCGAACAAAACATCCAAGCCGCCACCAATCTATTTGAGACAAAAAAATTCAAATGCCCTTATTAAAAAATTAATTTCGGACATTGTGAGAATAAATTTCACATTGTTCCAATAAAACGTGGCAACATCGATGAAACTAAAATCCAAATTTATGACGAAAAAGATTTCCGCAAAATGGTTGCTGAATTTGAAAAAAGTAAAACAAGCTTCTACACATACCAGCTTAAGAGCGCTAAAGGCATGCAGATCGTATTGAAGGGCATAGATTCTTATGTTGTCCCCGAAGAAATAAAAGATGCACTTGTCCTCCAGGGGTTCAAGGTAAAAAATGTGTCCAATATAATAAATAGAGAAAAGATTCCCCAACGCCTATTTCGTGTTGAACTTGAGCCTAATGATATAAAATTGAAAAAAAATGAGACGCATCCAATTTATAATTTAAAATACCTCTTGTACCGAAAAATCACAGTTGAAGAGCCCCATAAGCGTTCAGGTCCTGTACAGTGCCATAATTGCCAAGAATATGGCCATACAAAAACATACTGCAATTTACCCTCTGTTTGTGTTGTGTGCGGCGAATTACACGGCACCGCTAGCTGCAACAAACCAAAAGATCAAAGTGATAAAAAATTCAGTAATTGTGGACGTAATCACACCGCTAACTACAGAGGTTGTCCTGTGTACTCTTTTGTAAAGAAGACTATGGTGCAAAAACCTAAATTAGCTCCAGCTCAACCATCAAACGTTTACTCTGCCACTTTTCAGCAAATGAGCCAACCAGTTACTTCCCGTGTATCGTATGCAGATGCTGCTAAGGCTAGTTCTATTCCGACACAAAATGTTTCACCGCAAAATAATTCTACAAATACAAACTCAAACTTTAATTATAATCGCCTTGAAGCCACTATTGAAAATCTTGTGCAAACTATAAGCAATTTTACAACAAATATGACTACCATGATGCAAGAAATGTTGCGAATGCAGAATACTCTGCTTCAAGCAATACTTAATAAGCCATGAACACGTTAACAATATGTTTCTGGAACGCAAACGGCATTCGCCAACATAAAAATGAACTTGAGCACTTCCTCACGGAGAAAAATATTGATATAATGTTAGTATCTGAGACTCGTTTGACTTCGAGAAGTCTTTTTAAAATTTATGGCTACACTATATATGATACAAAGGACCCTAGAGGAAGGGCTTGCGGTGGATCAGCAATTCTAATAAAGTCAAGACTCAAGACTATGTTCTTGATAACATTTGTGAAGAATACCTACAAGCAACAAATATTGGCATTGAAAGTTTTTGTTCAAATTTCGTTATATCATCAATTTACTCCCCTCCCAGATTTTCAATCACTGAGAATCAATATGAGGATTTCTACAAATCTCTTGGACCTTGTTTTGTAGCAGCTGGAGACTACAATGCGAAACATACGTTCTGGGGTTCGCGCCTTGTTACACCCAGAGGTCGAGCATTGTTCAACACTATTTCAAAAATGGGCTTGGATGTCATTTCGAGTGGGGAGCCCACTTATTGGCCTACTGACATACAAAAAATTCCGGATGTTATAGATTTTGGAGTCATAAAAAATATCTCTAGGGATTTAATTCAAGTTCAAGCTTCTCTTGATCTCTCGTCCGATCACTCCCCGACGATCATTACAATTTGTAGCCCATTAAGAAGTAACTTACATGACCCATATGTGAAGATGATCAATCGTGTTAATTGGCTGGGGTTCAAAAAATATCTCAGCAGTCATTGTACGGAAAACATTACGCTTAGAACACCCAATGATATTGAATCGAACATTGCCAATCTCAGCGAGAATATTAAACAGGCTGCTGAACATGCCACTATCTCCCATCCGCAGATTGGGTTTAATAAAATTTATTCTACAGACATTGAACGTCTCGTACGTGAAAAAAGAAGGGCTAGAAGCGAATGGCAACAACACAGATCACCACAAAATAAAATCAGATTTAAAGAGTGCACTAAACGACTCCAAGAGTTGCTTGCATCTGAAAAAATTGCATCTCTTAAAAATTATCTGGAGGGTCTTGATGTTACACCGGCGTGTAATTACTCCTTGTGGCGCGCTGCCAGAAAGCTTAAAACACCCGTTGAGTATAAGCCACCTCTAAGCACATCTACCGGAGGTTGGGCAAGAAGCGATACTGAAAAAGGTAAAATATTTGCTGAGCACTTAAAATCAGTTTTTACGCCAAATATATGTACTGGTGTTGCTGATTTGCCGAATATAGTCGCTCTACCCCCTCAACACATAAAGTTTAAGACGCGTGATTTACAAAAATTAATTGCCGAACTCAACCCGAAGAAAGCTCCGGGTATTGATGGAATTAGTAATCAGATGCTGATGAACTTGCCTCGTATTGCAATGAGAATCCTGTTATTCATATTTAATGCTATTTTACGACTGGAGTATTATCCACACAACTGGAAACTTGCCAAGGTTAAAATGATTCCAAAGCCGGGCAAAGATATAACAAAGGCTGAGTCATATAGGCCAATAAGTCTACTATCTACAATGTCAAAGCTTTTCGAAAAACTGCTCAAAACAAAATTGTCCCCAATTCTAATTAGTAGTGGGTGCATACCAGACCATCAATTTGGTTTTAGAAGTCAGCATAGCACCATTGAACAAACTCACAGATTAGTTCAATTTATAAGAAGAACTTTTGAGGGAAAAAAGTATTGTTCTGCGCTGTTTATTGACGTTTCCCAGGCATTTGATAAAGTGTGGCATGAAGGCCTTATTTTAAAATTGAAGACTTACTTACCAATAAACATTTTAAATCTTTTGGAAAGTTACATTATTTCCCGTAAGTTCACTGTTGCGGAAGGAGACTTGTCAAGTAGGCCTGAAACAATTTCATCTGGTGTGCCACAGGGGAGTATACTGGGACCAGTTTTATATTTAATTTATACTTGTGATATGCCTGTGAGCAGTAGTATCCATACTTCCACATTTGCCGACGATACAGCCTGCCTTAGTATGCATGAAAACCCTGATGAGGCATCCCGCAAACTCCAGGAACACATTAGCCAGATGGAGCTTTGGTTAAACTTATGGAGAATCAAGGTAAATGAACAAAAGTGTGTTCAAGTAACATTTACTTTACGAAGAGATACTTGTTCCCCCATTCGGATTAACAATCAAGTTGTTTCTCAACATTCACATGTGAAATATCTTGGTATACACCTTGATCGACGACTTACATAGAAACACCACATTGATTCTAAGTTAACTCAAATGAAACTTAAACTAACTCAGGTACATTGGCTGATTGGTCGAAATTCAACACTTAGCCTTGACTGTAAAGTTTTAATATACAAGTCGCTTTTAAAGCCAATATGATGCTACGGAATTCAACTATGGGGCACTGCTTCAGCTTCAAATGTAGAGAAAATTCAACGCAGGCAAAATAAAATTTTACGCATGATAACATCGGCTCCATGGTACATCAAAAATTCAAATATACATCGTGATTTGAATATGCCACTAGTGACTGAAGAAATTGCAAAATACGCTGGCAAATATTTAACAAAACTCGAGTCACATCCTAATCCGCTTGCCCGTAATATTTTGAACTTTACTGGACACATCCGCCTAAAAAAGAGGGATATAACTATTACTAAGCTTATGTCCGACATTGGTCGGGCCTAATTATATTTTTTAGATTTAAGATTTGAATACTTATTGTTAGTTCATATATGAAGATACAATAAATAAAAATCATGCATAAAAAAAAAAAAAATATTCTTGGCAATTATGGCATTGTACGGGACCTGAACGCTTACGCGGCTCTTCAACTGTGATCTTTCGGTGTAAGATAAACTTTACGCTATAAATTTTATGGGTTTAATTTTTTCCAATTGTGTGTCATTCGGCTCCAGTTCAACCTCAAAAAGGGGTTGGTGGACCTTTTCTCTGTTAATTATATTGGTAAAATTTTTACCTTAAATCCTTGGTCGATAAGTGCACATTTTACTTCTTCGGGCTCAACACATGAGTCTATGCCCTTTAATACTATTTGCAGGCCTTTAGCTTAAGTTGGTATGTGTAAAAATTTGTTGTATTTTTTCAAATTCACTAACAATTTTTCGGAAATCTTTTCCATCATATATTTGGATTTAAGTTTCATCAATATTACCTCGTTTATTGGAATAATGTGAAAAGTATTTTCACCAATGCAGTATGTTTCAAACACCTACTTTTTACTTGCGAAATTAATAACTTTTAAACTTAAACTTAAACTTTTTGGACAGGCATTTTTGGACAAATCTAAAAAAAAAATTAACCTATTGGTGACTAATTAGATGCAAAAAAGTCAATTCATTTCATTATAATTTTTTTTTAAATAAAATTATTTTTCTTTAGTTTACAGTCAAATTAATTGTATAAGTTAACTACAATTAATTTTTTAGACACATTTGACTCAAAATATTTATTGAACTAGCGGTTCAAAATTCCAGAGGAGAGTACGAATCTCAGTGGTATAATTGTTGTGACTAGAGGCGCTAGAATTATTGGATGATTCTGTTGGTATGTGCTACTGTCAAATCCGTAGCTAAAAATTAAGTCACATTTAAAATGATCGGAGTTTTCAGATTCAATTACGGCTTCAAAAACCTCATTTTGCATTTCAACAATTCTATTGGCAGTATGTAACACAACAGATTCTAAAGGAGCTTTTGCTACGATCTGGGTCACTTGGACTGCATTTTGACTTCGCAGATAGAATTTGGTTATAGTGAGTATATATGGAAGTAAGAATGAAAGTAAATGAACAAAAGTGTGTTCATATAACGTTTACCCTAAGAAAATAAACTTGTTCCCCCATTCGAATCAACAATCAAAATATTCCCCAACATTCCCAAGTGAAAAACCTTGGTATACACCTTGATCGAAGGCTTACATGAAAACACCATATGGACTCTGAGCTAACTCAAATGAAACTTAAGTTAACTTAAATACATTGGTTGATTGGCAGAAATTCAACACTCAGCCTAGACTGCAAGCTTTTACTATACAAGTCGCTTTTGAAACCAATATAGTGCTACGGAATTCAGTTATGGGGAACTGCTTCAGCTTCAAATGTTGGGAAAATCCAACGAAGGCAGAACAAAATTTTACGTTTGATAACATCGGCTCCATGGTATATAAAAAAATTAAAATGTACATCGTGATTGAAGAAATTGCAAAATACGTAGGCAAGTATTTAACTAAAATCGAGTCACATCCGAATCCACTTGCTCGTAATATTTTGAACTTTACTGGTCATATCCACTTAAACAGAAGAACACTAAGGCTATAATTCGCAACACCGCAGATGAAACTTTTTGAGAATATTTTTGTACATCATTCTTGTATAATTAATTAATAAAATAATAGCACTACATTTGTGTTCCGCATTGGTCGGGCCCATTAATTATATACAGGCTTAAGATTTGATTACTTATTTTTAGTTCATTTATTTTTGAGGATACAATAAATATTTATGTTAAAGTTTTTTCGCCATTTTCACAGAACTGGATATGGAATTGGAGAAGTTACCATTTAGGAAAAATATTAATCCTAAATAGCAAAGAAAAATCATTTCTGAAAGCGAAAATATACTTACTAATTATTTAATTAAAGAAAATATTTAATTAAAAGTATGTGCCGTCTTATTTGCGTATACTGAAAATCTTATTCAGCTCCTTTGATGAAATATTCTGTAAATTCTTTTTGGAGCATGGCAAAGCCAACCATTCATTCGGAGGTCCAAATGTGAAACGATTAAAGACACCGCCATCGAAAAATCGCCCGTTACGACCTACTTCAACGTACAGAAGTTATATGCTGCGTCAGCAATGCCCATGAATATGATGATGTGCTTCCCATCGGCTGCTCCAATGCAGTTAGGAAATTGCCATAATTCGTTAAAATTATCGGCAACAGCTTCCCAAGTATCTGCTTTTCTTGACGTCTAGAAATAAACTGAATTTAATTCCTACTGAGCTGGTATGAATGAAGGCAATATATTTATCTCGAGATACGTCTCCATGAGCATATTATAATGGCATCTAAGACTTCCGGAATAATGAAGATCGTTGATACTGGAATCAGAAATAGATATTCAAGTGACCGAAAGTTGTTGCCAGTAGCTAGGTATCGAAGCATTAAAAAGAGTCGCTCACCAGCTGAAATGCTCTGGAGCATGTTTGGATTTGATTTGTAAACATCTATACGCTAGGGAGTAAAAATCTTTTTTACAATACAATCACAAATTTTGAGTAAGATCGTCATCACACCGCATTATGAAGTATGCGTGTATTAGTGTTTGAAAGAAGCAACACAAACTTATTTAAAATATTGTAAATACACAGGAATTTGTCGTGTGCACACTGATAGAATTGGCACTACTTACTTAAAGTAAAGGTAAGAAATAACAGCGGTTGATTGTCGCTGAACGGTTGCCTAGAAAGGGACTAAATTGACATTTCATAAAGTGGAGACATAAAAAAAATCGAAGAAAAGATGGCAAGGGAAGTAAAAGAAAAAAACAGGTTTTTTAAGAAAAAGAAAAAAAGATGGCGAGCGCCGGACTATAAAAGCATGTCTGGAGATAGTTGAGAGTTGAGAAAATAAAAGGTGGTTGAAGTGAAAAAGTGTGAAAGGAAACATTCGGGACGCTATAAAACGTTGAGAGTTTTAGAAGAAAAAAAGTGATTAAAGTGCGCATGTGTTAAAGGAGGCAAAATATTCTAGACAATATAAAAAGTTGAGTTAAGTAAAGAAAAGGTGTTGGAAGTGTGCAAGTGAGGAGTGAGGCCAAAGATTCGGGACACGCACAAGGTGTTGCAAAAGAACTTACACGAAATGCCTAACTTCTGCAAAATGTTACAAAGTACTTACCACCGTGTTTAACTTCTACAAGGACTAAAAAAACTACCTACCCGATGTGTCCAACCTTAAATTAACTTTAAAAATGCCTGATATGCATGTTCTCAACTTAACTTACGAAAAACTTACCTGATCAGCCTAACGTCAATACTTACCTGATGTGTCTAACCTCAATACTTACCCGATGTGCCAAATCTCAACTTAACTTACAACAAAATACCTACCTGATGTGCCTAACCTCAATTTGACTTACAAAAATATCTACTTGGTGTGCCTAAATATTAAATAAACTCCTAGAAAAATAAAAATACTTACTTGATGTGCCTAAGTCTTAAAATCTACCATATGTTCCTGATCATTTTGAAAATGTGTGTCATTGGAGAAAATTGCCTGAAAATTTACCTAAGCTTAGTATTTGTGATGACTGGTGTGAAAATTTACCTGAGGTCCCCAGCTCTGACCGAAAACTCACCGGTAGTAACTAAAAGAAAAATCCAACGTGAGAAAGAAAATACGTATCTATATTGAAAATTGAAAAGCTTTTAAAACTTACCTGCTAGACTTTAGAAAATTACAAATTAGAAAACTTTCATATAATTGCTTGAAAAGAAGAAAAGAGTCTTTTTAGAAAACTTATTTGATAGACTAGTGAATTCAAACAAATCAGAAAATTTCACTAACCATTCATATTCAAACAATCTTATTTGCTAGAATTGTTTAATCAAAAGAATAAAATAAAATCTTTCATTGCTTAGATCTTTAAAATATTCATTTTTTTACAACCTTATTTGCTAGAATTGTTTAATCAAAAGAAAAGTAACAGAATTGCATATGTTTGTCGAATTTGAAAGAAATTGCCTTAAAGAAAACGTAACTAATGTACTTACTTTTAAGACCTGAAAAGAAAATGTTTATAAGTTTAACGAAAAATGGAACTAACTTATTTATAAAAGTATATAAAACTTATATGACTAGTTATCTTTCGGGCCTGAAAAGAAAATTAGTATAAATGCATATAGTTGTAGGAAGATCTTTTTTATGTATACATTGAAAACCCATGCATATATATATATAATTGTAACCATTTTATTTACTTTCTAATTTATCTTAAAACAATTTGATCCAGTTAGATTATTTTAAGATATTTAATTTGAAATATTTAGAAAAACAAAGGAATCCCAAAATGAAATAAATATATATTTATAACGTACAATTTAAATAATCATGAAAGCCTAAACAAAGAATGAGAGGTGGTAAGTAAAGGAAGAAAGGGGGGTTGCAAGATACGTCAGGGGCATCTAAGACCTTTTTATGATGCTAAGGTGAGCTTTTACGAGTTCAATAAAGGGTGGGCAAATATCCTGGCAGACTATCAGCCAGAGGATTCTATCGTGTGTATGTTCGCAGAGAGTAAATTAAACTTACTTCGGGCTCCTTTATCATAAATTTTCTTTTTCTCTTAGGACATCATAGAGCAGCTCGCATGATTTTTTTTTGTATCTGTAGATGACTAGACTGGTTGGCAAGATCCCTCCCCAACGGCGAGCTTCAGCCGGAGCGAACCGCCAGCATGCCAGCGCAGCCAATAATCTAGTAACATTTTGTTTTGGTATAAAAACTAAAACCAGCAGACTACAAAAAATGGCGCCAAACGTGGGGCCCGAAGTAAGTTGAACGAACTATTAGAACTACATCCGGATATGCGTAAGTCCGATGGAGTTATAAAGAGTCCTCCATTAGTAGCGACGTGATTATCAGTAGCAGGGAATTGTTCATCCTGCCGCAATTAAAATTTTGAAATTTTAAAATTCTAATTACCCAAATTTTAAAATTCTTGGAAATTTGTGAAATTTGATACCCTACGAGGGTGGATCAATAAATCCGTCCAACTTTTTGTTTACATAAGGAATTTTTTGTTTACATAAGGAGTTTTGTTTACATTAACCCATGTGGGAACGGGTGATTTTTCTTGAGGTTACATTAATTGTGTGAATGGGTGTTTTTTTTTGTGCGTTGGATTAAGGGGTTTCATAAGATTAAGATTTCATAAGTATATATGCCGACGAGAAAATCATATTCATGATTTTTCTTAATACTAAAGTGGGGGGGGGGGGTGAAATACTGAAAATTTATTTTTCCTAATGCCTACGGCAATGCATTAATATTTTTCCTAATGCCTACGGCAATGCATGAATATTTTTCCTAATGCCTACGGCAATGCATGAATATTTTTCCTAATGCCTACGGCAATGCATGAATATTTTTCTTAATACCAATGGGGAAATTGTGAAAATTAATTTTTCCTAATGCCTACGGCAATGCATGAATATTTTTCTTAATACCAATGGGGAAATTGTGAAAATTAATTTTTCCTAATGCCTACGGCAATATATGAATATTTTTCCTAATGCCTACGGCAATACATGATTATTATTTTTCCAAATGCCGACGGCAAAACATGATCATTATATTCTAATACCAAAGGGAAAATTGCCAGTGTTGCCAGACTGTAGAAATTTCTTATCGTAATAATATATCAGTAATATCAGAGAAAATATTTATTTATGTGTTCACATGTATGTGAACTCCCCTAATACTTGTGTGTGGGGGTCCAGCTTGATAGTCGCTGGTAATTGAATATTTTGTGTATTTGTTTAAGAAATATGTATGTATGTATGTATGTATGTGTATGTATGTATGTGTATGTATGTATGTGTGCATGTATGAATGTGTGATCGTGGGTACTTGTGCGTGGAATATTTTGTAGAATACATATATATTTTGCAACGTAATCATTTTCTTTGTCTAGGATTATTTTAAAGCAGCAAACTAAGTACACTAAGCAGCAGAGAAACAAAAACCAAGCATTTGCAAGTAAGCAAAAAAAGTTAACTTCTCCTCCTCCCCACTTCCTTCTCTTTCCTTTCTGTAGTTTGTATTTGAAATAAGAAAACACTTGTATATTAGTTTATTTTTTATACATTTATTGTTTAAAATTTTATAAAATTTTATAATAATACATACATTCATATTTTAAAAAGTGAAAAAGTTTAATTAAAGCAAGACATTTCTTTTGTTAGTAAAATAGCATTTTTTTAGTGCGCAAGCACCAAATTTATGATAATTACAATAAAAATATTCTGGATACTTGATTTCCATTTGTTTAAAGTTGATGCAGCCTATATCTTCAACGTTAGAAATTTTTCGGCATAAAGTTTTTTCCAACCATAGTCTTTTTTCTTCACCTTTTACATAAATTTTAGAACATCTTGCGTTGGCTTTTAAAAAATTGCAAACGCTTTGAAATGAAACTGATTCAGTAGTCTAGCTTAGGTGATGATAGTTTTTTGTTAGCCACTTTACTTCTCTTTGCTTTTCTATTGATAAGCATTTGATATCAAATGGGGGTTTTATAATGAAATTGTTATATTCATAATTCTTGAAAACAATTCCTACTTCTTTTGCGATGAAATCATTTGAATTACTTTTGAAACCTTGTACGTCTATAAAAATTATGTTGTTTTCCATATTACTCAATTTATAAGACTTTTCGAACTTGTCCTTTGATGGGTACATATTCTATTATACGATCATGAATAAGAATGCAGTAAGCTGATGTCTTTGCTGCAATATTAGTTGCTGTTTCAAATTCTATTTTTATATCAATCGGTCCACTATTGAGTGATTCATTCTGATGACTGACATCTACCACAATAATAGGAGCTTTTGTCTTAAACTCTGGTGCAGTTAGAAGCGGTTGAGATTCTTTCATATAGTAGCTTTGTTGAAATCTTAGATACATATCATATAGAATTGCATATCGTTCATTTTTGAACTTTATGTTAAGGTCATCATATGGATATGAGACTGAATTTAAATTTTTTTTTTTTTTTATGCATGATTTTTATTTATTGTATCTTCATATATGAACTAACAATAAGTATTCAAATCTTAAATCTAAAAAATATAATTAGGCCCGACCAATGTCGGACATAAGCTTAGTAGTAGTTATATATAATACATATGTAAGTAGTGATAATCAAAAGGAAAAAAATAAAAGTATTTTCAAGAAGTCCCATCTGGAGTGCTGTGAATAAGAGCCATTGTGTCCCTCTTTTTTAGGCGGATGTGTCCAGTAAAGTTCAAAATATTACGGGCAAGCGGATTAGGATGTGACACGAGTTTTGTTAAGTATTTGCCAGCGTATTTTGCAATTTCTTCAGTCACTAGTGGCATATTCAAATCACGATGTATATTTGAATTTTTGATGTACCATGGAGCCGATGTTATCATGCGTAAAATTTTATTTTGCCTGCGTTGAATTTTCTCTACATTTGAAGCTGAAGCAGTGCCCCATAGTTGAATTCCGTAGCACCATATTGGCTTTAAAAGCGACTTGTATATTAAAAGTTTACAGTCTAGGCTAAGTGTTGAATTTCGACCAATCAGCCAATGTACCTGAGTTAGTTTAAGTTTCATTTGAGTTAACTTAGAATCAATGTGGTGTTTCCATGTAAGTCGTCGATCAAGGTGTATACCAAGATATTTCACATGTGAATGTTGAGAAACAACTTGATTGTTAATCCGAATGGGGGAACAAGTATCTCTTCGTAAAGTAAATGTTACTTGAACACACTTTTGTTCATTTACTTTGATTCTCCATAAGTTTAACCAAAGCTCCATCTGGCTAATGTGTTCCTGGAGTTTGCGGGATGCCTCATCAGGGTTTTCATGCATACTAAGGCAGGCTGTATCGTCGGCAAATGTGGAAGTAACTTTCCAAAAGATTTAAAATGTTTATTGGTAAGTAAGTCTTCAATTTTAAAATAAGGCCTTCATGCCACACTTTATCAAATGCCTGGGAAACGTCAATAAACAGCGCAGAACAATACTTTTTTCCCTCAAAAGTTCTTCTTATAAATTGAACCAATCTGTGAGTTTGTTCAATGGTGCTATGCTGACTTCTAAAACCAAATTGATGGTCTGGTATGCACCCACTACTAATTAGAATTGGGGACAATTTTGTTTTGAGCAGTTTTTCCAAAAGCTTTGACATTGTAGATAGTAGACTTATTGGCCTATATGACTCAGCCTTTGTTATATCTTTGCCCGGCTTTGGAATCATTTTAACCTTGGCAAGTTTCCAGTTGTGTGGATAATACTCCAGTCGTAAAATAGCATTAAATATGAATAATAGGATTTTCATTGCAATACGAGGCAAGTTCATCAGCATCTGATTACTAATTCCATCAATACCCGGAGCTTTCTTCGGGTTGAGTTCGGCAATTAATTTTTGTAAATCACGCGTCTTAAACTTTATGTGATGAGGGGGTAGAGCGACTATATTCGGCAAATCAGCAACACCAGTACATATATTTGGCGTAAAAACGGATTTTAAGTGCTCAGAAAATATTTTACCTTTTTCAGTATCGCTTCTTGCCCAACCTCCGGTAGATGTGCGTAGAGGTGGCTTATACTCAACGGGTGTTTTAAGCTTTCTGGCAGCGCGCCACAAGGAGTAATTAGACGCCGGTGTAACATCAAGACCCTCCAGATAATTTTTAAGAGATGCAATTTTTTCAGATGCAAGCAACTCTTGGAGTCGTTTAGTGCACTCTTTAAATCTGATTTTATTTTGTGGTGATCTGTGTTGTTGCCATTCGCTTCTAGCCCTTCTTTTTTCACGTACGAGACGTTCAATGTCTGTAGAATAAATTTTATTAAACCCAATCTGCGGATGGGAGATAGTGGCATGTTCAGCAGCCTGTTTAATATTCTCGCTGAGATTGTCAATGTTCGATTCAATATCAATTCCGTACAATGACTGCTGAGATATTTTTTGAACCCCAGCCAATTTACACGATTGATCATCTTCACATATGGGTCAGGTAAGTTACTTCTTAATGGGCTACAAATTGTGATGATCGTCGGGGAGTGATCGGACGAGAGATCAAGAGAAGCTTGAACTTGAATTAAATCCCTAGAGATATTTTTTATGACGCCAAAATCTATAACATCCGGAATTTTTTGTATGTCAGTAGGCCAATAAGTGGGCTCCCCACTCGAAATGACATCCAAGCCCATTTTTGAAATAGTGTTGAACAATGCTCGACCTCTGGGTGTAACAAGGCGCGAACCCCAGAACGTATGTTTCGCATTGTAGTCTCCAGCTGCTACAAAACAAGGTCCAAGAGATTTGTAGAAATCCTCATATTGATTCTCAGTGATTGAAAATCTGGGAGGGGAGTAAATTGATGATATAACGAAATTTGAACAAAAAATGTACTTTTAAATTAGTCAAATCACAATGAACAAACTTATTTTCTTGTTGAAAAGCAATCAATACAAAACGGGGGCGTTCTCTATTTGCAGCTAGTTTAACATTCCAAATATGGCTAGTTCCTATGTTTAATTGTGGATTGACATGACAATCCCAACTGCAAAATGCCATATGTATAGAAGCACCATTTTTAATAATTTTAATCATATTCAATTTGCTAAAGTCGGATAATTGTACATGTGGGATTCTCCATGAGATTAGTGAAATTGTAAGTTTAGCTTTTTTAGTAGAAACACTCGAGCGTACAAGATCTTCATCGTTCTTATTGCGCAAGAGTATCAATTCATGTTTTCCATTTAGTACAACTTTGTTGTAGTCTTCAGCGAATCCTAGAAGCATTTTTAGAGGTACATAGAAATTGAAAAAGCCATTTACAAGAGTGACATCGTCAATTTTGTTCCATCCAGCATTTTGCTTTCACATTGCTTTCTGTTGGTGACATAGAAACCAAATTTTTTATGGTGCTTGTGGCTCCTAAATATCTTGTATGATCAATTTCAATTCCATTGAGCTCATAGCGAATTTCATCAAATAGATATGCCACAAATTTGTTTTTTAATATAAAGTTGTCCGAAGATGAAGAAGATTTAGAGTTATTATCATCAGCAACAAAACCTTCTACATAAATGTAGCTTTCACTGGGTAGCACGTACAAATCTTGATTTTGTATTGAAATTCTAATTTCATCATTATTGTTGTAAGATTGTAAGTATGGTACATATGTATGATAGTCCTTTTTGATTATATTTTCATCAGACAAGGGCTTATCTAAGACATCTATTATTGAACTCATTTTGTCTTCAATTTAAAATTCAAGGACTTTAGAAAATTTTTATTTGATGTTGTTAGTGCTTTTTCTTGTACTGGTCGCTTTAATGTTGATGTTGTTCTTGCTGCTATATTTTTCAATGTATTTGTGTTGTATATTAGCATTATTTAGTTGGCCTTAAATGTATTCGTATTGTAATTTCCTCTCCTCGGAAATTAATTAAATCACCGTGTTGATCAACTACGCGCAGCGCTAGTGAACTTATCTCTCTGGTGTTCACAGGTAAATAGATGAGATTTCTTGGAACCTCATCTATTTTATAGCCTGGAGGCACATTAATCGGAAATTCATGAAGTGTATGTGATTTGGAGTTTTTTTTTAATAGCGATACTACTTTCAACTCGCAAGAGATTTACTTTAAAAATATTAACTGAAAGATCTGAATAATAATATTTGTTTGGTGTTAGGATTTTGCTATTGAATCCTAAACGTTTTCCAATTGTATTGTCTTTATTAAAATATACAGTATCCTTGGAACTATTATCTTTAACTTGCATTGTATTATTATTGGCTTCAATAAAAATCTTATTTGCTGGACAGAGTAGTTTGTATTGCTCTTCTATAAAATCAACTATATCATTTAATTCGTAAGATCCAATTGGTATTTCAATTGTATGTTCTCCTATATGAAACATATTGTTGTAGGTCTCTTCATTTGGAATACTGTTGTATGAATGAAAATCCGTTAGAGCACACTCATATGCACAATGTAATTCAATAGGAGGAAAGTAACTAGCAGATAATTCTGATGAGTTAGAGCTCAGAGTAAGTGTTATTGACATTATAACAGACTGATTACAATTAAATAAAGTTTAGTAGACAATATGGTTTATAAGCATAATTTACATATTTATTTCATTTTCTTATTT
Organism: Tachina lurida; assembly: GCA_944452675.1. NCBI lineage: Eukaryota > Metazoa > Arthropoda > Insecta > Diptera > Tachinidae > Tachina > Tachina lurida. The sequence goes on from OX101752.1 coordinate 97,771,138, forward strand.
TAAAATTAACATTAGTTTCTTAATATTAATGCTATTATTGTTTTGCTATGATGTCGTTGTTGATTTAGTTTTTCTTTCATCTATAATATTTCATCTTTACTTATCCAAGAATTGTGTTGATTAGAAAATCCCAGCCATTTAACATATACCTCCTTTCCTTTAATTTTAAGCACCTTTTCAACTAGATATGTATTTGGAAATCTGGTTTTTGAAAGTTCGTCAGTATAGAATCCACCTTTAATAGGATTACCAAGATAGTCTTCTAATATGTATGTTGCAGGATTTGTATTTTGAACTCTTGTAATTGTGAAAATTTCTGTAGTCCAATTTGGAGTATAACCTTTTTCAAATGTATGCTTATATTTGCTTATGCGTACATGATCTCCTACATTAAATTTTGACATTTTATACATTTTCATATGAATGTATACTGTATTTAGCAGCTTTTCCTCATTTGTTGAGTTCACTTTGATTGGAGGTATTTTAATGGTACGATGAACTTTTCTATTGTAGGTATTAAGTAAATCTTTATATATATCAATCCACTTATAAGAACCATTATAGCTAAATTCTTTCCACATCATTCCTTTCAGTGTTCTATTAAATCGTTCTTCTATTGATGCTTTCATAATGCTATATGTTGAGTAGTGATTAATGTTGTATTTATGCATTAATTTTTCAAAGTGATTGTTGAAAAGTTCTTTACCATCATCTGTTTGTATGTTTTTTGGTATTCGCCCCAATTCAAAAATATTTTCCATTGCGTTGGTTGTTTCAAGTGCAGTTTTTGTTTTTAGCGGTACTGCCCATTCAAATTTTGAGAATGTGTCACTTATAGTTAGCAAAAATCGATAATTTCTATTTTATTTAGAATAGTTCCCCATTTCAACTAAATCAGCTTGCCAAAAGTCATCTATTCCTTTCATTATAAATCTGCGACGCACAAAATGTTTTCGTGCTTGCTTATGGAGTTCGTTTACTAAATTTCTTTTTGAAGACATTAAGTTGTTTTTAGAGATTTTTTGAAGAGTGTTGTGATCTAGTTGAAGCACTTTCAGCTATTGATACAAACATGTAATTTTCTAATCTATAAATTTTCTCATTAAGCTGTTCAATTTGTTCTTCAAAGGATGTTTTAGCTTTTAGAATATCTTTTTCAATTTTATAATTTTCTTCTATATCTAATTTTGTTTCGCGATGTAGATCCTCAATTTGTATTTGAATATTTTCTTGAATTATAGTACTGTCTCTCCTAAAGTATGCTAATAATTTCTCTTCTAGTTTTTCGATTTGAGTTTGCAAAAACAATTTATTGATAACATCGTTTCCCTCCACAGCTTTTGCAACATGTTTGATCCTTTTGTTTTGGACATCAATGTTGTTGTTCGTATCCACAAAGAACCCCAGCAGTTTAGGTGCATTTTTCAAAGAAACTATGTTGCTAGTATCGTTTAAATAATGTCCAAATTTATCAACAGACACACTTCATATACTTTATTAAAGTTAATGTATTATATTAGCTTCACGTAGTTCTTCAATAATTGATATAATCTCGTTATTGTGATTATTATGACCTGCAGCTTGTGATGTGAGCAGTAGTTGAAGTCGATCTACTAGCTCATTTGGATCATCCCAGTATATATAGTTGGGCTTATGGGTGTTAAATTCCATCATTCCATCACCTAAATAGCTACCTTTGGGCTTAGATCCTGTTGATTCCGGTAAATTATCCTGGTTTTTCTCGTCAATAAATTTCTTAATAATGTGTTTATATTTATATCCTCTAGTACCTTTAATTTGACCATCAGGTTTATAGTCTCTTCTATATGCATTAGTAGTAATTAAAATCTTTTTATATATTTCGAGTTCAAATTTATCATAATTTTTTGGTATTTTATGAAACATTAGAGAAAATAGTCCAGGTGTTAGAGCCCATATTTGACCACCAACTTGTATTTTATGTTCATTAAGTGTAAGTTTACTATCATCCAATTTCCATTCATTATTGAAATCTTTATGTGGACCATAGTTTGTATCTAATTCATTTCTTCCTTCCAAGACTGACAAATCAAAGTATATTCTGTATTGGAAGTTTGTGAGTAAAAATCATCTTCATCGTCATCGTCATCATCATTTTTAGTATAAGTTTCATTAAATAAGATGGTATTATCAAATATTGTTCCTTCTTCTAGTTTCTTTGGTGTACTTAAACTTGTATTATTTTCAAATTCTATCTTCATTTTATTTTCTTCTTTAATGGGAATTCTTTTAATTTTTTTAGAACTATATATGAATTCTTTGAGTGGTTCTGTTATAGGTTTAAATGTATCTTTTAGTTGTTCACGTGTATCTATTTCACCAGTTTTTATACTACGAAGCTTTTTCTTCAAGACATTTCTTGTCAACACCAACTGTTTTAAAATTTTCTCATCCATGTTTAATAAATAAAAGGTATCAGCTATTAGATCAGGTATCAGATCAGCTTATCAGGACCTGGTCTGGTTTTCAGATCAGCTTTTCAGAACCTGGTCTGGTTTTCAGATCAGCTTTTCAGGACCTGGTCTGGTTTTCAGATCAGCTTTTCAGGATCTGGTCTGGTTTTCAGATCAGCTTTTCAGGACCTGGTCTGGTTTTCAGATCAGCTTTTCAGGACCTGGTCTGGTTTTCAGATCAGCTTTTCAGGACCTGGTCTGGTTTTCAGATCAGCATTTTAGGACCTGGTCTGGTTTTCAGATCAGGTTATGAGGTATCAAATCAGGTTATTAGGTAGGTGGTCTGGTTTTCAGATCAGCTTATCAGGTATCAGATGAGGTTATAGCAAATAGATGTATCAAGCTTAAAGTTAGATTAATAACTAAAGTAAATGTTTGTGAAGAGTAGTTTATATAGTTATGAAGTAGTCAAATTGCTTTCTGTAGCGTCCATCATTTAATTCATTATCTTTGCTAATCACCAAAAATCCATATTTATCCTTCCAACACTCTCGACAAATTTCATGAAACTTTTCATAACTCATATCGCTACCAACATGATCTCTATAAACATGCTTCATATTTGTCTCATCTTGTTTAAACATTATAATAACATTGGCATTATCTCTTATTAAATGCTTGGGAGTTCTAGTATAAGTTTGACACAAGTAGAATGAATCAACATCCCTATGTCACCCCATACAAAAATATGTACGTATATTATTCTGCTTCTCACATGCAACATCATCAAATATCATAATTGAATTAGTTTTAGCTTCGTCAGGTGGAATAACTGATTCATTATCTGTATATGTATAATATCCCATTCCTTTAATTGGTGAAATTAGTTTTTCCAGGTATTTATATTTAGGTTGATATAGAGATTTTGAGTATAAATAGATGTTTTCAAACTTGAGTCCATTAGGACTTTCTAGTAAGCCAATCATAACATAAGTCTTTCCACAATTTGATGGTCCAACTATTAGAGCACGAATAGAATTTGGTAAGAGGGGCTAGCTTTATTTTTGAACTGATGTTGACTGAATCGTCAATATTACGAACTAAAATATTTTTATGTTGTTTCACAAACTGCATTTTTGTAACTAAATACATTTTATAAATGTTACCTCTTATTATAGAAAAAACTAGATAATATGGTTATACGATATCAGAAAACGTTTCGTCATAAAAACACCTTCGTTGGAGGAGGTATAGTAGATAAAATAATAAACTCTCTACCTGTTGAGCTTCATCTTCCGGGGTATCAGTACTGTGGACCTGGAACAAAACTACAAAAACGTTTAAATCGAGGTGACAAAGGTATTAATTTATTGGACTCTGCTTGTAAAAATCACGATATTGCGTATTCCAAAAAAAAGGATTTAAGTACTAGACATAAAGCTGATAAAATACTTGAAAATTCAGCTTGGAATCGAGTTTTGTCAAAAGCCAGTAGTCTTGCAAAAAATCATTTGCATATTGGTTACTAACGCAATGAAAGCCAAAACAAAATTTGGTATGGGTGCGGAGAAAAAGAAAAATGTTAAAAAGAACAAGCCAAATGATAAAAAACTGTTTAGAACGTCAATTAGAGATGCAACAAAAATACTAAAGAAGGAAAAACTATTAGATATTAACTCAGCTATTAAAATTGCACGAAAAACTATCAACAAATCATTAAAAGGAAGAAAGTCTCAAATTGTAGTACCACGTGTAATACCTGTTCCAAAAATTTGTAGTTTTTTACCTCTAATACCGATTCTAACTGCTCTGGGTGCAATTGGTAGTCTAACAACTGGGAGTGCTGCCATAGCTAAAGCTGTAAATGCGACAAAGAATGCAAAAAATCAACTTGATGAAGCAACTAGACATAATAAAGCGATGGAATCTATAGCAGTTGGAAAAGGACTTTACTTAAAACCATATAAAAATGGTTATGGTTTAGTTCACAAAGAGGAATCAAAAAACTCTTAAAGATGCTGCCCAACAGACCACTATCTGATGTGGACCTAAACCGTTTCTCTATAAAAATTCCATATTTTAGAGAAGTTTTCATGTTGAATACTCTACCAAAACGAACAAAGAAAATTGAATGTGGAATAATCAACTTAGATGTATCAACAGGACCTGGTACACATTGGGTAGCATACTATAAAAACAACAATGAAAAATAATATTTCGACAGCTTTGGAAACTTACAACCTCCTTGGGAAGTAGTCAAATATCTTGGTGCAAATATAAAATACAACTATAATCAGCACCAGAATTTTAATACATTTACCTGTGGACATTTATGTCTTAAATTTCTTTATGAAATAACTGAAAATATTAAATAAAACACAAACATTTATATTTTACAAAACTCTTTAATGTCTTTTTATTCATAATTTAAAATGCATAATTAATATATTATTGCCAAACAGGAAATTGAAAATTTTGAATTAGAAATTCACTCAGCTCACTCTCGACAATTAGGTTTTCTTCACCTTCTCTACTTAGGCAATATGATCTACTTGAGAGATCTTTGATATCGTCATCAGTTAAAATATTATATCGTTTAGGCAGGAACATTATGTGTTTATTCATTTCAACTTTTAGTGTTGGTCCATATTTAGTTGTTACACGAAACATATTTCGAATAGTATATTTCGTTGAAGAATCAAGCTCCTTTACGTGGATTAAAGTTTTGTTATTTAGAGCATTAAATTTTGCAATTAGATTTGTTGTGGAGTCCATTTTTTTATTTTTTTATTTACTTCTTATCACTTTGAATGTTTAACTGGAAATGATCTTAAAAGTAGCGATGATGACTTCAAAAAGGCTAATCGAAAATAATTATGGTGAAATAGTGAATAAGTGGAGGATAGTGATAGACAGAAAGAGATAGTTATAGAGAGAAAAGGGTTAGAGAGAGATAGAGTGCTAAAAATAAATATGGAATAGAGAGAAAAGGGTTAGAGAGAGAAAGATTGCTAAAAAAGAAATATGCGATAGAGATGATAGTATAGATATTTTAAAGATCATATAGATATTTTAAAAATTTACAGAACAAATTAGTCTTAAAGGAACCTTCCAACATTCATCATCATTCATTCATCAGCAAATAAAATGAGCCAAATTAGACGTACTCTTAACCAATTTATAAGAGATTTTGAAAGCTTCAGGCTTTTTGATCATTGGGAGATGATAAAATGTTTCCAAGATATGCTGGATGAGAACGAAGAATATGGTGTCATGGAAGATGAAGAAAACACTGAAGGGCACTTCCCAAGCTGTCCTTGGTATCATCCTGAGTGTGAGGAAGGACCTGATACTTGTAGATGTACCATATATTTTTTACGAAAAAATATACTAGAACATCTAATAATTGGCTATTACGAAATATTTCCATCATTATAAATAAAATAAATATAAATGAAATAAAGTTGTATAAATAATAAAATAAAATAAAATTTTTGTATTATTTTTTTCTAAAGGAAAACTAGGAATCATCTGTTCGAATATAAAATAACAGAAACTTGTATGTAGTGAAAAATATGAGGATTTATCCGATTATCTAAATTATTTCTCTTTATGAAAATATCTAATGGAATTTCATATTGTGAAATTCAATTTCTCTTGTGCAGAACCTTTCAAAGAAAACAAGACTGTGCATGTTTAAGTGACCTGAAAACAAGACTGTGCATGTTTAAGTGATATGAAAACAAGACTGTGCATGTTTAAGCGACAGAAAAACAAGAATTTGCAAATAAGCAAAAACAAAAATTTTTGATCCAACGAAGTAAAGCCAATAAAGAAATAAAAAACCATTCACATTTTTCATTCTTTTTTCAATATTTTATTTACAATAACTTTTCTTAATAAATAGGATTTAAATACAATAATATTTCTTAGGCTTTTTTAACATTCATTTTAACAACAATACAAGAATTTTTCTTAATAAATAAGATTTTATATACATAAATTTTTCTGATTAACTAAGATTTTATATACAACAATTTTTCTTAATAAATAGGACACAAATACAATATTTTTTCTTAACTAATTAACTAAGATTTTCTTGCATTTTAGCAATCTCATCTAGCAACATATCAAGTTCGTATTCAGGGTTAGTTTCCTTAATACGAAAATGATACCATGCATAAGTGTTTATATTATTTGATCTAATTTTTCTCTTATCATCTCCATAGCTTAATACTACCTTACTTAATTCGCTAGTATATAATTGATGTAGCTTAGATTTAAATGTTAACATACTATCATATACATTAATCTTATTAAATAGGCAATTCTTATATGTAGCTAAACTATATTTATCTAATATGGCTCTCTTTACCCCCTTCGATTTTTTAATATCATCTTGGTTTTCTACACTAAATGAATACATTTTTGAGCGCAGCCCAACAAACTCTGTCATTATCTTACCGCAATTTTCATCCTTCATCATACCAATTACTTTTTTATTTACTATGGGGAAATTATAAATATTGTCTGTAGGATAGTCCGATGTGTCAAATTGTTCATGTATGTCATTTTTTATGTCAGCGTAAAAGTCGTCAGTCTTTATTGAATATATAAAAGAGTCAGTATCCATATAGTTTAATGAGAGGTTTGTCTTAAACTTAGGTTGCATGTACCCGTAATGGAAATTATACATTTTCCATTTGGACAGCTCGAGTACACAAAATCCTAAGTAATTGGTTTATTGTAGCAGGTTTTGACTCTAGTCATTTCGATTGCTACAAGATCTTCGGAAAATATAGATAAACTATGAAAATTTGGTTTTGATATCCAATCTTGGGCACCGAAATGATTCCGATTCGTTCTCTCCCAATTATTAACAATTTTAACATCTCTCCTCTTATCCACATTTTCCATGGTTTTACCATACACTGCATTATTAAGTAGTTTGAAAAAATGTTTTTCAAAAGCATTTTTAGCAGTGGCTCTATGTCTGGTATTTAGGTCAATATAGCCTTTTAACCATGGAGATTGTTTAAATGCTAGAATACGATGAGTTTTCTTTAAAACTAAGCCATATTCTAAGCATATATAATGGTGGGAAAGCGCGGGCGAAGCCCAAATTCTAATAAAATTGCATCTGCTTCAAAGGTATCTAGGGATAACAGCGCATCCTCCACTAATCGTTTTCAAATATTGCAAGATGACAACGACACACCTGATATATCTGAGAAAAAAACCTCCAAGCCGCCACCAATATATTTGAGAGAAAAAAATTCAAACGCTCTTATTAAGAAATTAATTTCGGTCATTGGTGAGAAAAAATTTCACATTGTTCCAATAAAACGTGGCAATATCGATGAAACGAAAATTCAAATTTATGACGAAACAGATTTCCGTAAAATGGTTTCTGAATTTGAAAAAAATAAAACAAGTTTCTACACATACCAGCTCAAGAGTGCTAAAGGCCTGCAGATCGTATTGAAGGGCATAGATTCTTATGTTGTTCCCGAAGAAATAAAAGACGCACTCGTCCTCCAGGGATTCAAGGTAAAAAATGTTTCAAATATAATAAATAGGGAGAAGATCCCCCAGCCTCTATTTCGCGTTGAACTTGAGCCGAATGATATAAAATTGAGAAAAAATGAGACGCACCCAATTTATAATTTAAAATATCTTTTATACCGAAAAATAACAGTTGAAGAACCACACAAGCGTTCTGGACCCGTACAGTGCCATAATTGTCAAGAATATGGCCACACAAAAACTTACTGCAAATTACCTACAGTTTGTGTTATTTGCGGTGAATTGCACGGTACTGCTAGTTGCAATAAACCGAAAGATCAAAGTAACAAAAAATGCAGTAATTGTGGAGAAAATCACACTGCTAACTACAGAGGTTGTCGTGTATATTCTTTCGTTAAAAAGACAATGGGGCAAAAACCTAAAGTAGCTCCAGCACAAACAGCAAACACTTACTCCGCCACTCTTGCCCAAGTGAGCCAACCAGTTAATTCACGTGTATCGTATGCCGATGCTGCAAAAACAAGCTCTATTCCCACACAAAATGTTTCACGGCCAAATACTTCAATAAATACAAACTCAGGCTTTAATTTTAATCGCCTTGAAGCTACTATTGAAAATCTGGTGCAAACTATAAACAATTTTACAACAAGTATGACTAGCATGATGCAAGAAATGCTGCGAATGCAGAATACTCTGCTTCAAGCAATACTTAATAAGCCATGAACACGTTAACAGTATGTTTCTGGAACGCAAACGGCATTCGCCAACATAAAAATGAACTTGAGCACTTCCTCACGGAAAAAAATATTGATATAATGTTGGTCTCTGAGACTCATTTGACTTCGAGAAGCCTTTTTAAAATTTATGGCTACACCTTATATGATTCAAAGGACCCGAGAGGAAGAGCATGCGGTGGATCAGCAATTTTAATAAAGTCAAGACTCAAGCATTATATTATTGACAACATTTGCGAAGAACATTTACAAGCAACGAATATTTGTATCGAAAATTTTTGCACTAATTTTGTCATATCATCAATTTACTCCCCTCCTAGGTTCGCAATTACTGAGGACCAATACGAGAATTTCTACAAATCCCTTGGCCCTTGCTTCGTAGCAGCTGGCGACTACAATGCAAAACATACGTTCTGGGGTTCGCGTCTTATTACACCTAGAGGTCGGGCATTGTTCAACACAATTTCAAAAATGGGCTTGGACGTCATTTCGAGTGGGGAGCCCACTTACTGGCCTACGGACATACAAAAAATTCCGGATGTTATAGATTTTGGAGTCATGAAAAATATTTCTAGGGAATTAGTTCATGTTGAAGCGTCTCAAGATCTTTCCTCCGATCACTCTCCCACGATCGTTACAATTTGTAGCCCACTAAGTAGTGACTTACCTCACCCGTATGTGAAGACGATCAACCGTGTTAATTGGCTGGGGTTCAGAAAATATCTCAGTACTCATTGTACGGAAAACATTATACTAAGAACATCCGAAGATATTGAATTTAACATTGGCAATCTTATCAAAAATATAAAACAGGCTGCTGAACATGCGACTACCTCCTACCCGCAGACTGGATTTAATAGAATTTATTCTACGGATATTGAACGTCTTGTAAGTGAAAAAAGAAGAGCTAGAAGGGAATGGCAACAGCACAGATCACCACAACATAAAATCAGATTTAAAGAGTGCACTATACGACTCCAAGACTTGCTTGCATTTGAAAAAACTGCATCTTTTAAAAACTATCTGGAAGGTCTTGATGCCACACCAGCATCTAATTACTCCTTGTGGCGCGCTGCTAGAAAGCTTAAAACACCTGTTGCGTTTAAACCACCTCTGCGTACATCTACAGGGGGTTGGGCAAGAAGCGATACTGAAAAAGGTAAACTATTTGCTGAGCATTTAAAATCAGTATTTACCCCTAACTCGTGTACTGGTGTTATTGATTTGCTGAATGTAGTGGCGCTACCCCCTCGACCCATAAAATTTAGAACGTGTGATGTACAAAAAGTAATTGCTGAACTTAACCCGAAGAAAGCTCCGGGTATTGATGGAATTAGTAACCAGATGCTAATAAAGTTGCCTCGTATTGCAATTAGAATCCTATTATTTATTTTTAACGCCATTTTACGACTGGAGTATTTTCCAAATAGCTGGAAGCTTGCCAAAGTTAAAATGATTCCAAAGCCGGGCAAAGACCTTACCAAGGCTGAGTCATACAGGCCAATAAGTCTGCTATCAACAATGTCAAAACTTTTCGAAAAACTGCTCATGACAAAATTGTCCCCAATTCTAGTTAGTAATGGGTGCATACCGGACCATCAATTTGGTTTTAGAAGTCAGCATAGCACCATCGAACAAACTCATAGATTGGTTCAATTTATAAGAAGAACATTTGAAGAAAAGAAGTATTGTTCTGCGCTGTTTATCGACGTTTCTCAGGCATTTGATAAAGTGTGGCATGAAGGTCTTATTTTAAAATTGAAATCATATTTACCAATAAATTTTCTGAAGCTATTAGAAAGTTATATTACTACCCGGAAGTTTACGGTTGTGGAAGGAGACTTCATGAGTGTGCCCGAATCTATATCATCCGGTGTGCCACAGGGGAGCATACTGGGGCCAGTTTTGTATTTGATTTACACTTGTGATATGCCTTTGAGCAGCAATATTCATACATCTACGTTTGCCGATGATACAGCCTGCCTTAGTATGCACGAAAACCCTCACGAGGCTTCCCGATATCTACAAGAACATATTACACAACTGGAACTATGGTTAAATTTATGGAGAATCAAAGTAAACGAGCAAAAGTGTGTCCAGGTAACATTTACCCTGCGAAGAGATACTTGTTCCCCTATTCGAATCATCAATCAAGTTGTTCTTCAACATTCACACGTAAAATACCTTGGTATACACCTTGATCGACGGCTTACATGGAAGCCCCATATTGACTCAAAGCTAACACAAATGAAACTGAAATTAACTCAGCTACATTGGCTGATTGGTAGAAATTCTTCACTCAGTCTAGATTGTAAACTTTTAATATACAAGACGATTTTGAAACCAATATGGTGCTACGGAATACAGTTATGGGGCACTGCTTCAGCTTCTAATGTCGAGAGAATCCAACGAAGGCAAAACAAAATTTTACGCTTAATAACATTGGCTCCATGGTATATAAAAAATTCAAATATACATCGTGATTTAAATATGCCACTAGTGACTGAAGAAATTGCAAAATACGCTGGCAAATATTTAACAAAACTCGAGTCACATCCTAATCCGCTTGCCCGTAATATTTTGAACTTTACTGGACACATCCGCCTAAAAAAGAGGGACACAATGGCTCTTATTCACAGCACTCCAGATGGGACTTCTTGAAAATACTTTTATTTTTTTTTCCTTTTGATTATCACTACTTACATATGTATTATATATAACTACTACTAAGCTTATGTCCGACATTGGTCGGGCCTAATTATATTTTTTAGATTTAAGATTTGAATACTTATTGTTAGTTCATATATGAAGATACAATAAATAAAAATTCATGCATAAAAAAAAAAAAAAAAAAAAAAAAAAAAAATATTCTAAGCACTGTTTGACAACTCTAAAGTGTATCACATATGATTGCTTTGTAGAGAAATCGGTTATCAACTTGCTATACTTTGCTTGCATAGGTTTCTTATTTTCAGCGCAAAAAGGAAGATCGTGTAAATGAGAGGGATAATCCAACGTAACCTCATATACATAACCGTCTGTTCCATTATCAGCTATGCTGTTTGGATCCAGATTCAACTCGTCTTGTGATAACCATCTGAACCCACCATGAGGAAGATATTCCGACATCGCCCATCCATACAAATTGTTAGCGTCTAAATAGACGAGAAATTCTGAGGGCTTTTCTTTGTCGAAATCTTGCAAATATTTATTATATGCTTTCGAACATCTTTGACTACACTGTACTATCCCCCCACGTATACCTTTTTTCATAAAATTGTACATGTCTATGTCTGTCAATAACTCTAACTCAATTTTTGTATATTTGAGCATTGCATCCCAGGAAAGGCCAGGTGCTGTATAATACTGGCAAGGATCGAGCTTATAAATACCCCTACAAACTTTTCTAAAGTTCTCGAAAATATCTGTCAGTAAGAGGACGTCTGTTTTTAAGTAAAATTCCATTTAATCTTTCATTGTTTCACAACCAAAAGTATTCCATACCTCTACAGCATGTGAGTATTCCTCTAAAGAACACTCTTCATTATTCAACTTATTAAAAAAATCACTGCGTGAAGGCAGCTGGCATTCATCTAATTTTTGGAATGAATTTAGGTACTCATACGGGAAAATACCTTTTTTCTTAATAAGCTGAAATTCTTTTTGTGACTGAAATAAGGACCTTATAGTGCTGAAATCATTATCCGACAAATTGCATGCTAATGATTCCAAACTCTCAGCCATAAAGCGTATAGTATCAAGAAATTTTATTTCAAGCTTATGGCCATCATTCATTTCTGTGAATTGGGAGAGGGATATATAAAGTTCCTTATTGAGAGGGAGTACTTTCAGTTGCAATGAAATTTCACCTAAATCTTTAATAAAAAGATGTGAGTCATAATTTGAATAATTGTAGAAGTAAACTGGTATAAACTTGGGAATTTGGTAATTTAAATTACAGTTGTTGTGGGCTGCACCTCTAAATTTGCCACTAATGTGGCAGTGATCTCTAACACGATCTTTGCCTAGAAATTTTTGACAAATATGGCAATTCATCGCACTGTAAAAATTATAAGTATCCGAAGGGGATAAAGTATCCATTTGTCTATTGTTAACTAAGTGGTTATTATATATTTCTTCACAATCCTTAATTAAATATGCTACAAATTTTTTTGAAGCATCTTCCCCCGTATATATCCTAAACTTATCTAAATTATTACTATGGAGACACTTAATAAAATAACTAAAGGCACAAGGTGTGTGCTTTTTTATTAAATTTGTTTTACTACTTACACTATCACTTATATCCTCTAAGATGCATTCGAAGTCCGCGTAAACAACAAAAGGGACATCCATTTTTCGTTGATGTCCCTTAAAACTAAGAATGGCATCCGGACCTGATGGCATAGTTGTGACTATTTTTCCACATTCCTCCTTATGAGTACTCATGATGGTCTCCGTATGAGTATATTGGAGACAGCTATTGCAAAAAATTAATTTATAGTGGTTTTTGGTAGTCTGATTCCGTAAAAGTCTGTGAATGATAAAAAATAAAATAAAAGTTTATAAGTAAAACGTATATATTATAAAATATAAAAAACAAGTATATTTATCATTAAATTAAAGTGTAGTATAATTTTTTAACTTACTTTGATATGTCCTTTATCAAAATGTAGTGATGAACTTCACCATTTTCCAAAATCAACAAGTTTACATGGTTAATTTTCTCGTCCTTGGTGACATAATAAGGACCAATAATCTGATTGGCTCCCTCATCATAGCCAAATACATTAACACTTATTACTGGATTGTTCACCTCGAACTCTTTGATTTTGTTTAATGCTAATGGGAAGCTTAAATTTTTGAAATTTAACGCTACACCATTTCGCGTAACAATTGTCTCTGCAGCAATGTTCTGAATATTATAAGAACTGCAACGTCTTGCATCATGATATTTGGTAGTATCCATGGCAGCGATTAGGCACCACTTGAAACAGTAGTAATCATCATTTTCAATGTTGATGCAAGCTTTTTTTCTTTCTAATTTTCCAGGTGTGCATATCCAATTCGATCCTTTGACGAGCGAAGATTTGTTAATGTTGATTTCTGCTCGGACTATGCGTGACAAAGTCCAACCAGAATCTCGCTCTTCAAATTCGGACATTTTGGTTGAAATCTCCGCAACCTGCTTACGGAATAATTCTTCAATGCTATCTGCCTTCGTCAGCAGACTCATTTTGGCTACATGTGATATTATGCACAACTCCAATTCTTCTCCAACAATTTTGATATACTCTGCCACAATACTCAGATGAAATTTAATTATTGAATGCTTACTCTCCATAAAAACATTTTTATTTTCTTCAACAAATTCTTCCAACAGAAGTTGGTCTTTTTTATTTAAAATTGCATAAGTGGCAATATGATTTTTGAATGCTTTCGATATTTTTTAATATCGCACATTCGCTTCGACTTCTTCTGTTCTAGCATGCGAAGTATTCATTGGAGTTGGCAGAATTTCTTCTCTTCTTTCTTCTTCTTCTCCATCACTTTCCGGTAAGCTTATGTCCATATCATCGTCGAATAAATTACCTCCAAGGATATCCACACCCTGTTGTTGAGCTTGTTGTTGTTGTTGTTGAGCTTGATGTTGATGATCTTGTTGTTGATGCTGGTACTCTTGTTGATGATAATTAAGAGGCTGCCATTGCATCAAATTGGGATTATAATTGTATCCCAAAAACTGATTATTCCATGGCATGCCGTATTGTTGAAAATTTAATGGTAACTGATATTGAGGATACTGTAGAGAAGGATATTGTTGATGAATGAATGATGATGATGAAGTTTGGTGATTTTGAAGAGGTGTCTGCGGTAGCTCTTGATTTATGCCCCGGCTTACGACCACTTGATCCTGCACACTATGGTTTTTAACATGCTCGAAAAAGGACTTTTGGTATTTGTATACCTTATTGCATGTATTACACTGATAACCTGATGAACTCATTTTTAATTATTTTATTATTATTTCACTTTAACACAATTGCTGATGACACTTCTTGTAAATACAATAACGTACTGATGTGTTGGTTAGAAATGTTGTCGTATTTATACTAAAATTAGAAGCAGTATCCTTGCAGCATCCATAAATTTTACTTTTTGTTTCTCTGCTGCTGACTGTACTTAGTTTGCTGCTTTAAAATAATCGTAGACAAAGAAAATGATTGCGTTGCAAAATATATATGTATTCTACAAAATATTACACACACAAGTACCCACGATCGCACATTCATACACACACACATACATACATACATATACATACATACATACACATACATACATACACATACATACATACATACACATACATACATACATACATATTTCTTAAACAAATACACAAAATATTAAATTACCAACGACAATAAAGCTGGACCCCCCACACAGTATTAGGGGTGTTCCCATACATGTGAACACATAAATAAATATTTTCTCTGATATTACTGATATATTATTACGATAAGAAATTTCTACAGTCTGGCAACACTGGCAATTTTCCCTTTGGTATTAGAATATAATGATCATGTTTTGCCGTCGGCATTTGGAAAAATAATAATCATGTATTGCCGTAGGCATTAGGAAAAATATTCATATATTGCCGTAGGCATTAGGAAAAATTAATTTTCACAATTTCCCCCTTGGTATTAAGAAAATTATTCATGCATTGCCGTAGGCATTAGGAAAAATTAATTTTCACAATTTCCCCATTGGTATTAAGAAAAATATTCATGCATTGCCGTAGGCATTAGGAAAAATATTCATGCATTGCCGTAGGCATTAGGAAAAATATTCATGTATTGCCGTAGGCATTAGGAAAAATATTAATGCATTGCCGTAGGCATTAGGAAAAATAAATTATCACTATTTCACCCCCCCATTAGTATTAAGAAAAATCATGAATATGATTTTCCCGTCGGCATATATACTTATGAAATCTTAATCTTATGAAACCCTTTAATCCACCCCACAAAACAATCACCCATTCACACAATTAATGTAACCTAAAAAAAAATCACCCGTTCCCACATGGGTTAATGTAAACAAAACTCCTTATGTAATCAGAAAGTTGGACGGACTTATTTATCCACCCTCGTAGGGTATCAAATTTCACAAATTTCCAAGAATTTTAAAATTTGGGTAATTAAAATTTTAAAATTTCAAAATTTTAATTGCGGCAGGATGAACAATTCCCTACTACTATTATCCAAGGTGTAGGTGAGAGCGATGTAGTTTATGTCTGATTGAATCGGTTTATAGTTTCAGATTCTTTTTGAACCGTCCTATGTAAGTCCCGACAGTCAGGGCTGTGTATCCTGTTGCGCGTAGCGACATATGACATGAGCGAATGGAACTTGGGACTATATCGATTCAAAGATCTTCTGCTTTTTGGCAACAACTTGAGTCTTAAAAAGTCGCAGTTTGAACAGTAGCACCTAGTTCTAAAGCTAATTTATCTTAAACATTTTAAGTATATAAGACGCCACTTACTTTAACTTTTGTTTTTACTATTCCATGGTGAACTAAAAGTGGATATTGATATTTCGCTAGGCGAGTCCTTAAATAAGTATGTTTTTGATCTTTAAGTTGCAGCCAAAGGGAATCATCGATACATATAAGTCATATTCTTAACTAAAGAACACATTTATTGATATCATATTTTAAACTTTTCGTATTTCATACACATAAATCATTGACACGTAACTTGCAACCTATAACTTTCTTCTCCCGATTACTACCGCTCACATATATGATTAAATTTTGACTTTTTTTAGAAATATACAAACGATTTGTTTGTGGTTATTAACTTTTGATTGGTTGCATTGGTTGATTTGGTTGGTTGATTTAAGCACAGAATATTATTATAAATTTTACAAGTTATGGATATATGCACATTTATCTATTTCAGCTAAGTTTTCGGAAAAGTTTTCGTTTTTTTTTGTTTTGTTTTTGCAACAAAGCAATTTTATCGTCGGTTAATGCTTTGTAGATTAAGAATTTTTCAAGTCACTATCGTTTTTCTTTCTCTTACCAAAGACATTTCATTTTAGTGACTAGTTTACCCATATCCAGTACTTACTAGGCAGTTTTTTAATGGTGATTACTCGTAGTATTAGTAAGCTCAGCAATATGACAACGACAAGCGCTAGTATAACTTGCAGTACCGATACAGTGGCGACAGTTACTATAGCTACGATCACAAATCCATTATCCCAAACAACAGCGACATATGCAACCACGTATAATCCCATTGTATCGTCGGTAGTGCCAGAACTATCGATAAGCTCAGGGAGTGTAGAACAGGTAGTAGGGTCACCCACTTTTAATAGTACAAATAACAATGATAGGGCTGAATTCCAAGAGGGAGCAGGTATGCGAACAAGTGCTCAAGGCATCGGAGATTTGAGTGGGATTTAACAAATTGTTGAAGCTTCTGTCGGAGTATGTCAAGCCAATTGGTTGAGACAAGTTGACCTTAAAATACAAAGAGCATTACAAGAGGTAAAAGAGGCTTTATCTGCTGCTGCCGCAGACAGACCAACGACCTCACGAAACGCCGGGGTAGTGTGCAACATGAATGGTTTGCCACCGGGTAATGCACGTTTTCAGTCTGCTATGTCCCAGCCACCAGTTGGTTTCCGGCCTTCTGTAGTGACTGGGTACAGACCGCAACAAAATATTTCTAGGCAAGTGCTTCAACAGCAACCGCCACCCTTGATACTCGCCCCGCAATTCCCCGAAAATTTCAGGAGAGGACAAAGTGCTCGGTTGAATGGCGAGCCACCACAGGTGGTAATTCATCAACCTCAAGTACCCAGTTTTCCAGGCGTAAACCCAGCACAAGCTCCTGAGTATACTCAGTCATACCCAGTACCACCACAAGGCCATATGAGGTAAAAATCGCAGACTTAAACGCACCTTTATTACAGCTAAAGTTACCCCAAAATAATCAGTGGCCCCCTCAACCTTCGTGCCATCGACCAAATATAGGAAATTGCCAGACAGGTTATCCACAGGATGCTTGGTCTAGGCCCGCGTATCAGCCACCACCGCAGCAGGGCTACAATGTTGCCATGTCCGTGCCAAGTCAACATGACTTGGGCAAGTTTAAAGTTGCAAAATGGGAGGTAAAATTCGACGGTACTAGCAAAACAATGAAGAATTCAAGAATTCATCTTTCGTGTAGGAGCCTTACGTAGAGATTACGACTGCTCAGACAGTGATATTTTAAGAGGTTTCCATCTTCTTTTAGAAGGCCCAGCTTTAAATTGGTACTGGGACTACAGAAAAATAGTGTCTATCAATTCGTGGGAGGAATTAGAAAATGCTTTATTATGTCAATATCGCCGTTTTCAACAAGAACATCAAGTGCAGATGCAAATTTTAAATCGACGACAGCAGCCGAATGAATCTTTCGATGCTTTTTATAATGCTGTTATCAAATTACGTAACCAACAGAGAAATCCTTATGAAGAATCCCAATTAGTAGAAATTATGAGGGGAAACATAAAACCCTCATTAGCCCAAATTATGTTTTCTATACATATCAGGTCACTCTCACAATTTTGTCGCGAAGTCAGAAGGGCCGAAAGCCTCATCAATAATCAGCGACAGCAATACCAACAGCGTACGCAGCTTACTCCTTGAGTTCAAGAGCTCGAATTTAATGACGAAAATTCGTCGCTAATAGATCTTGAAGAGGTTTGAACACTACCAGCAAATATATTTGCTGGAATTGTAAAGGGCCAGGGCACACTTTTTTTGACTGTCCAGAACCAATAACTAGGCAGTTTTGTTTCCGATGCGGCAAAAACGACGTAGTCGCGCCAAAATGTCCGAAGTGTCAGGGAAACAGGCAAAGTAACCCGTCTTGCACTGGGGAGGCGTGGTGGACTGCAGTTTGAGCCCAGTAAGTTCTCAGCAAGGAGAGTCCACTGTAGGAAATTTTAAAGTTTTAAGTAATTGTGATAGAAATGAAAATAAGTTGGACACGATCCCTCGGTTAAGGGAACTCAAACCCCTACACGTAAGAATTAAGGAATATAACGAGGCGAAAAATAGAATTTTTGGTAAAGTCTCTAATCGCATAAAAAAGGCTCGTGAACGGTACAAAATTCGTAAGCGTACAAGACTTGAGATTTCATCGGCTTCACTAGATTATATTCTAGAATCAGGATAAATGGCCATGAAATCGAGGGTTTAGTCGACAGCGGTGCGACGGTGACGTGCTTAGGACGCAACTGCTTGGATTTTGTGGAGAAAGCTGGAATCACAATCCGCATTATCCGGTCTCCCCGGCTGTGCAAAAACTTATGTACGCGGAGCTTGATAGGATGCTTGATCTCGGAGTCATTGAAGTTAGCGAGACTCCATGGAGCCAACTGGTGACTTTAGTCTGAAAGGACGAAAAGAACCGGTTGTGCCTGGACGCTTGAAAATCCAATGCTCTGACATAGAGGGTTTGCTCAGTCGGCTTGGAGATACGATTTTCATATCGAGTGTCGATTTAAAAGACGCATTCTGGCAGATTCTACTAGAGCCGTCTAGTAGAGAGAAAACTGCATTCACGGTACCTGGGCGACCACTTTATCATTTTACGGTGATGCCTTTTGAGTTTTGTAACGCAGCCCAAAGGCTATGCCTGCAGCGCTTCGTGATAGAGTTTTCGTCTATCTAGATGACCTTTTGATAGTATCTCCAGAATTCGAGACACACCTGGAAATGCTGGAACAAGTATCTATCAGCCTGACAAAAGCAGGGCTAACTATCAATGTGGCTAAATCTAAATTCTGTTTCAAAGAGTTAAGATATCTAGGTTACATAATAGGAGGTGGCAAAATGAAACCCGATCCGGACAAAATAGATACTATTACTCGTTTTGATTACCCCAAGACTGCGAAACAAGTGCGGAGTTTTATGGGAGCAACAGGTTGGTATAGGAAATTTATACCAAACTATGCTACCATTGCGGCTCCAATCTTCGAAACGTTGAAAAAGGGTAAACAATTCCGGTTTACAGTGGAAGCGAAGTCCGCGTTTGATCGCCTCAAGAACGCTCTCACTACAAGTCCACTTCTTAATCACCCATTTCTACGTTCAGTGTGACGCGTCAGATGTAGGTATTGGGGCTGTGCTTTTTCAGAAGGATAATTCTGATGGCGAACACCCCATAGCGTATTATTCTCATAAATTAACATCGGCGCAGAAAAATTATTCGGTTACTGTTACCACCGTGTTTAACTTCTACAAGGACTAAAAAACTACCTACCCGATGTGTCGAACCTTAAATTAACTTGAAAAATGCCTGATATGCATGTTCTCAACTTAACTTAGGAAAAACTTACCATATGTGTCTAACCTCAATACTTACCCGATGTGCCCAATCTCAACTTAACTTACAACAAAATACCTACCTGATGTGCCTAACCTCAATTTGACTTACAAAAATACCTACTTGGTGTGCCTAAATATTAAATAAACTCCTACAAAAATAAAAATACTTACTTGATGTGCCTAAGTCTTAAAATCTACCATATGTTCCTGATCATTTTGAAAATGTGTGTCATTGGAGAAAATTGCCTGAAAATTTACCTAAGCTTAGTGTTTGTGATGACTGGTGTGAAAATTTACCTGAGGTCGCCAGCTCTGACTGAAAACTTACCGGTAGTAACTAAAAGAAAAATCCTAGGTGAGAAAGAAAATACGTATCTATATTGAAAATTGAAAAGCTTTTTAAACTTACCTGCTAGACTTTAGAAAATTACAAATGAGAAAACTTTCATATAAATGCTTGAAAAGAAGAAAAGAGTCTTTTTACATGCCTATTCACAGAAAAAGTCACAACTTTTGTTATGACTGAGTTCTATATTCACTCTTGTGACTCGGTCTTAATTTTGTATTCTCGTTACATAGTCATAAAAAACCAAATTTCGTAGTTAAGATTTTATGTTAAATGAAAATTATGACAGTTTAATATTAAATAAAAATAAATAAAATAAAAAAGTTAATAAAAAAAAATCTAAAAATATAATACTGAAAGGTAAAATCTGAGAGTGTAGTAGGTAGTGAAGCTGAAGGCATCAAATAGCTATCCCTAGGTCTCCACTAGCCATCGACTTGGACATGTCATGAACATGACGCCTGCAGAGCAACTGTGATAAATCCATCAACTTCTCTGTTGCGGTGAATGCGTGCGATGTCCATGTTCAGGCATATCAAAGTATTTTGCGGTAGTGCAATAGATATGGAATATTTACTAATTTTGTTCTGTCTATTTTCTTTCTTTTGCAAATGGTTGCGAACGGCAGAAAAACTGGATAAAAATCTTAATTATAATAGCATTAGCGTTCTTTGGTCATAAAAAGGTCTTAAAATAGCAATTTTTTGTCTGCTGATTGCTTTTGACAGTCTAACTATAAAACTAAATGTGGACTCTTCTCCTTTATCTCCCTTTTTCTTTTAATAACTTCATTTCGGTGCTCACACATACTACATCTTTTCTTTTTACCATTTCCAAATTAGTTTCTTTTTTCACAATTTCTATGATTGTCTACATTTCTAGTCTTTATTTTAAAAATGTATGTTGATAGAATTTTGTTTTGAGAATCGGAAATTTTAGTCTTTAGTCACAATGTTAAAGTTATGACTATATTTCAGTCACAATACTTTCTGTGAATAGGCATGTTAGAAAACTTATTTGATAGACTAGTGAATTGAAACAAATCAGAAAATTTCATTAACCATTCATGTTTAGTCAAAAGAATAAAATAAAATCTTAAGAAAATTTCATTGCTTAGATCTTTAAAATATTCATTTTTTTTACAATCTTATTTGCTAGAATTGTTAAATCAAAAGAAAAGTAACAGAATTGCATATGTTTGTCGAATTTGAAAGAAATTGCCTTAAAAAAACGTAACTAATGTACTTCCTTTTAAGACCTGAAAAGAAAATGTTTACAAGTTTGACGAAAAATAGAACTAACTTATTTATAAAAGTACTAGCGGCCCGCTCCGGCTTCGCACGGGTATAAAATATATAGCCTATGTCAATTAATGAAAAAATGACTAAAATCGATCCAGTAGATTTGATTTATTCATTACTGCCCGTGGCCCGCACGCGTTAAATTTACGGTAAAACAATTCTTCTTTCCCCAAA
Source organism: Tachina lurida (assembly GCA_944452675.1). NCBI lineage: Eukaryota > Metazoa > Arthropoda > Insecta > Diptera > Tachinidae > Tachina > Tachina lurida. Next base: position 97,793,045 of record OX101752.1, read on the forward strand.
CCATGAAGATTTCCTGCTATCTTTGGAATATCTAAATAAATACACTACATTTTTACTTATTTACTTTTTACATTTTACATATTTATTTATTTTTACAACAATTAACATATTACAGAATGTCCTTATATACAACGTTAACAGCTTTCTTGTCATTAGACAATACAAACATGTTTTCTCTAGAGGTTACTCTTGAAAGAGCGACATACAGTTGGCCATGTGAAAAGCAGTCAATCCTTAAATCTAAGCCTGCAACGTTGAAGGTTTGACCCTGCGATTTATTAATGGTCATTGCAAAAGATGTATTTACCGGAAAGTGTAAACGTTTAAATTGGAAGAGTAAATTCAATGGTATCAGAGCGATTGGGGGACTCAATACATCTTCTCCGGTAACACATCCTGTGAGTATTGCGCACTCTATAATGAAAGTTTTCAGTGATTTTTACCAGCAAACGCGTGCCATTGCAAAGTTTATGTGGATTCAGGTTTCGTAAGAAAATAACAGGACAACCTACTTTCAACACCATTTTGTGAGGAGGGAGTCCAGGCGGGTTCAAAG
>OX101752.1:97793800-97881635 GCA_944452675.1 Tachina lurida
AAATTTTTTTAATTTTAAATACCTAGTAAACCGTTTTGTTTTTATTTTTATTAAATAATGCTTGTTTATTGAAAAAATATTTCTTTTACAAATAAAAATTTTTAAATCCACATTTCTTAATTATAATTTTAATGTAAGGTAAAGAGAAATAAAATTTAAAAATAAACATTAAAGATGTTGGTTTACTTTCTTTTTGAGCAAAAGTAGACTTTTATACCTATAATATTATATATTGGAGTGACAAAGAGGAGTAATATGTATACGATATTAAATCCGCTGTTTCAAATGCATTTATCTCTGATTCGTTATTTTTTCGTTTATCGGGTCTTAATAAACTACATTATTTAAATTTATTTTAGAACACAGAACATATCCGTATGTTTAAAAATTAATTAAATACCAAGTTATTGTCTGATTTACAAATTGGTATTCAGCTAAATCCGATTATATATTAAAGTGCACCCACAATGGCTTATGGTAACTAAATAGTTCACAATAAGTACCAGCATTTATATCAATATTGCTATATACGTGGTCTATTTGGGTATAGCTCGTTGTTGTTGCAACTTGATGCATACTTGACTTTAAACCTATATTTTCAAAATATTGTTTGAATAACTTGTTGTTTTTAGGTTTAAGTAAATCTATGTTGAAATCCCCGCAAACTATAGTCGGAGGCAAAGGCAAAGTTCTGTTTCCTTCCAATATGACATTGCTCAGAGAATCTATAAAACTTTTAATGTTACAGCGAGGGGATCTATATACACCAATTATTCGAACTCCTTTTAAATCAATAGCAATTCCTTCACTATGTCCTTTTTAACACGATGTTTGAAAAGTTGTTGATTTAATTTGGTCGATACATTTGTTTTTATATGCAATCATGCCCATTCCTCGGTTAGCTTTATTTGAATTTGGGCCGTGTGTCTTTGTGATGGTATCAAAATAACTAATTTCAAAAGTATCAGATGAACTTCCCCATGTTTCCGAAAAAAAACGATATCAGAATTAATGATGATTTGATCAACGATTATATCATTTATATGTTTTCTTAAAGACTGTACATTGTGATATACTAGTTGAATGCAACCGGATTGTCTTTCAACACGAAGATATTTAAAAACCGGCACTAAAGGGTTTTTACGCAAGCGGCACATTTCCATAGCCACTGGACTGCCTGTCGACGGCGGCGACGGATTCGGAAATATTTGTCCATTTGAAGGTATTATAAACAATCCTGCTGAAGTTCTAGCTCTAGAACATGCTACATATAGCATTGACCTTTTAAATTGGAGACTAATATGGACCACTACTTTGTCCATTGTTGCACCTTGGCTTTTATATACTGTAATGGCTTCAGCAGGAACTAATGGAAATTGTGTTCGACGAATATGCAAATTAGAGGCTTTCCACTTTTTAATATTACACGCTGCACATTCAAGAGGTGTCCAATTATTTTTAAGACGTTCTGCGTACTGGTTACTAAAATATCTTCTCCTATTTTTGCCAGCGTTTAAGTCGTCTAGATGTAGCCATAATCTTAGCGGCCTTCTTTCGCCGGTTACTTTGTTAACACCGTATTCAATGGCCTTCAGTCGTCCCGTTGTTCCATTTACAAGTCCATCCTCAGTATCTAAATTAACTGTTATCATATATCTAGCTGATATTTTTAAATTTAATTTTTTAGGTAGCCCATAAGTTTGTGCGGTAGGTAAAGATGAAATAGCTTTTAATGCGCGGTTTTTGGACGCTATATTTGGCTCGCCAAAAACTTCATCCAAAGCATCAACAATTGCCCCTTCAGTTGTCATTGAATTTAGAACCCTTTCATTATGGGCTTCTACAAGAGCATTACTACTATATAAATGCACAGCATCTTTGGAATCATGTGGGATCTCATTGATGTTGAAACATCTTTCATTCATTAGTTCCAAGTCCTCAGAAGTCATGGTACCGGCAGCTAAATTATTTAATGCAGTTGCAAACTTTAAATCATTTCGTTGCCGCATTATTATTTTTAATTCAAACAGTTGGAATAAATTCCACAAAGCTGCACCTGCTAATGTTGCGATGGTTTTTCCACTTAATTCCTGAAATATCCAATTATCTCCAACTGGAGGTAATTGACGCATGTCACCAACAACAATAATTGATATTCCTCCAAATAAAGCCTTGTTTCTAAATATTTGCTGTAATCGGCGATTAATTTGGTTTAATATTTTTGATCCTACCATTGAAATTTCATCAATTACAATTAATCTTAAATTAGCTAGTTTGGAGGAAAGTGAATTTGATGTCGATGCTGACAATTCTGGCATAGTGTGACCAACTTGCGTTATTGGTAAAAGAAAGGCACTATGTAACGTTTGACCGCCAATACCAAATGCTGCTTTTCCTGTTGGAGCGGTCAGAATAATTTTGATGTCATCGGGGTTTGATCCAGGTGAGTGGTTAAAAATTCTTGATAGACATTGATATAAAGTAGTGATTAGTAAACTTTTTCCTACTCCTGCTCCTCCGCTTAAAAATACATACAATGGCTGCCATTGAGGTTCTTGACAATTTCGAAAATAATGTACAACATGATTCAAAAAATCACGTTGATCAGCGTTTAGTTTTCGAGTTAACTCCAAATATATTTCCTCTGGTATAACTATAGGTGCAACAAATGCAGCAGGATCACCTTGGTTTGGACCTGCGTTTCCGCCCGGCAAAATATCATTTGCAACATCTCCAATTTGGTCTTCATACTCATAGCCATCTAACGGTCTCTTATTTCTTTGATCACTGCACACATTCTCTCTTTCTTCACTTTCTACCTCGACGAGCCGTATTGCATCTAGAAGTGCTTGAAACTCTTCAGCACCTCCGAGCTGATTAAAAGTTATGCTGTTGGATTTTATTGTATCAGCAGCGGACTGAAATTTTGTTACTACATTGATCGATTCTAATGACAGCTCTTCTACTTCATTCCTCCATGGCAGATAAAGCATAAGTTGTTCTCTGTAAAATTGATCAGGATCTGTAGTTGTACTGAAAAGGCAAAATCTAATAATTCGTGCCCTCCGTCGGCGTCTTACATAACCACCATTGTTTAACAATCTTATCCAATTACCTCTATCTTCACTTTTTTCGCTTTCGCTTTCCTCATTTTCATCTTCAGGGGTTTCTTCTCTTATTGATGTTAAACTACGTTTATTGCCCTTCTTAGAAAACATGTAAAAAGCAGCGAAATAAGCCAGGGTCATGTGTTCAAATTCTTCTGCATATGGACGATTGATGTAGTGATCAATCAAATTGGGCATAAATATGTCACACGACTTCGGATCCATTTTTTGGAGATCTCGTGTGCATTTTAACATTTGTACACGTTTTTCAGGAACACTGGTATGAATATCTCACTCTCACTGCAACGAGACAAAGGGAGACTTAACAAGTAATAAATTGCCTCCTGTGCTGATATTTCAGAAGAATTTAGAAACGCGTTTGATATAGCCCTTAACGATTCTTTTAGCGGTTTATTACCTTTTCTTGTCTCTTCAACTGTGTCTCTGAGCAATTTTGACATTCCTCGATCAGCTTTGTTAATATAATTAACAATATATAGTGAGCAGGCAAATGGATCCAATATAAATTGAATATCCATATTTGCGCGATGGAGCTGGATAATTTTTTTGCAGTAAGGGTTTATGTATACATCCGTTGGGCTTCGCTTTAAAACAATTGTCGGCCTAGAAATAGAAGCTCTCATTGCAAGAATGTATTGCTCTCTATTGAGACCAACATATTCCAAAAAATTCTCAAAATTTATTATAGTCTGTGGAATGCTATTAATTTTTTCTCTTAGCTCTTTTGCTATCTGTGTGGTTTTCTTAAAGGTTGCTTCATTTTTATCTAGTTCTGTCAATATTATTGTTTTATCATATGGATAAAATGGAATACCGAATCTACACGATCTTCCAGGCTTAGGATGACAGGTATGTGAGTGTTTATGACGCTGCAACTCAATCAATGAAGTATCAACACCTTCACTACTACAAGCTATAATACCATCAACAAATTTGATAACAGCTGGTATTGATGCTGCATCACCCGGATTAAAAATCGGTGCTTCTTTTATTCATAACATAATATGGGCATGAGGGGATCCACGGTGTTGGAATTCTATTCGGTAGTAGAAATGTGCTATGGTAAATGCACCGAAAGGGCCCGATGGACAACTCCAAGTTTTTCTTAGACATTGAAGGCGCAAATCAAAATATGTAGCACAAATGTAAGGATCACTCTGAATAAGACGGGCTTTCTCTGCATAGGGCAACAGATCTGCTTGGTCCTTTGATATGTTGTCTCCATCTACTACCTTTTTTAACAGCACTATTAATTCCAGCCACTTTGTTTCTGCCGCTGACAAATTTACAAAAAGTGTGGGGACACCAAATTGCCTAATCATAGCTAATAACTTCTTTTTTTCTGCTTCCCAATGTGCAGGTGAGTTCTTAATTCCTCTTAAAATTCTATAGCCGTCATCCACTTGAACCAAATTATTAATGTAGGTAGAGTCTAGCATATTTTCTACTAAAATTGGTTCCCCATTTCGATTTTTTTTTCTTAGGCACATTGCGATACTATTCTGCACTCTGATAGTTTGTTGTTTTTTTAAGGCAGTAAAAAGATAGTCAGAACGAACAGCACGACGATCTTCTCGGGATATTTCTGATTTTGTTATATCCATATGGCTCAGCTTTATTTTAAATGCCCTTTTTTGACCACAATGAATTTTCACAAAAGCCAATTCTTCCATGTGATTATCGAAAATGAGCGATAATGGTTGCTTTCCCTCACCTGGTGCAAGTATCAAATGCATGTCTTGATCCAGCAAAGTTTCATTACCACCAGGATTTATGTTTTCATATTCACTGATTTCTTCACATTCATTATTCATATCATGGCACGTACATATAATAGTATCTTCACTACGCTCATCATCACATGACCAATTTTCATCAACTTGAATGTTTAGCATCTTATACATATCACATTTAACTAAGTACTGAGCAGCTTGACATACCTTTTTGGGTCTAATGCGCTCCTTGCGTCCGTGCTTGTAGCACATTTTGCGCTTTAGTTCTACTGTTATAACGTTAGTATCTGATATCGACCGGGGTAATGAAGTGACCATAGTGTTTACTTCTACTGGGATATTTATTACATTTCCTGCAAGCCCATGCTGATATCCTAGTCCAGTGCCTCTTTTAACAATTTTAATAAAAATGTGTCGAGCACTCACTAATCGTTCTTCGAGAGGAGTAAGATCTTTCAAAACATCAGGTATTGGAGGAAATATTAAGCCATTTGCTCTAGCTAAACGAGGAATTTTAAACAACCGTATACCTGATGAGCACGTATTACAGAAAGCACCCATCTCTGCATCTGGATTGAGGTGAAATATTAATGACAAATATTCATCTGTATATTTCTTACTTTTCAGCTGCAACGCAGTTTTTGAAATATATTTAATTGATTTTTTATGCCACAGACGTCCACAACAGTAACATGTGTTAGAATATCCTTCTTGTATTGCATCTGTATATATTTGGCAAACTACTTCCCAATTCGACATTAAACAATTCTTATGATATTTGTCTAAATATAGCTCACGTGTACGATAGCTTTCGTCTTGACGAGAAACCCGATGGGCATTAGTGTTACGAAATTGTTCTGCTTCACGATAAGATGAATCTAGACGTGCCACACGATGGGTTTCACTATCACGTGACTGTTCTGCCTCACGGTATTCGTGATCAAGACGAGCAATACGATGTTCTTGTGTATTACGGGATTGTTCTTCCTTGCGGTACTCAGGATCGAGACGAGAAACACGATGGGTTTCACTATCACGTAACTGTTCTGCCTCCCGGTATTCGTGATCAAGACGAGCAACACGATGTGCTTGTGTGTTACGAGATTGTTCTTCCTTGCGGTACTCAGGATCGAGACGAGAAGCACGATGGGTTTCACTATCACGTAACTGTTCTGCCTCCCGGTATTCGTGATCAAGACGAGCAACACGATGTGCTTGTGTGTTACGACATTGTTCTTCCTTGCGGTACTGAGGATCGAGACGAGAAGCACGATGGGTTTCACTATCACGTGACTGCTCTGCCTTACGGTATTCGTGATCAAGACGAGCAACACGATGTGCTTGTGTGTTACGACATTGTTCTTCCTTGCGGTACTGAGGATCGAGACGAGAAGCACGATGGGTTTCACTATCACGTGACTGCTCTGCCTTACGGTATTCGTGATCAAGACGAGCAATACGATGTTCTTGTGTATTACGGGATTGTTCTTCCTTGCGGTACTCAGCATCGAGACGAGAAGCACGATGGGTTTCACTATCACGTGACTGCTCTGCCTTACGGTATTCGTGATCAAGACGAGCAATACGATGTTCTTGTGTATTACGTGATTGTTCTTCCTTGCGGTACTCAGGATCGAGACGAGAAGCACGATGGGTTTCACTATCACGTGACTGCTCTGCCTTACGGTATTCGTGATCAAGACGAGCAATACGATGTGCTTGTGTATTACGTGTTTGTTCTTCCTTGCGGTACTCAGGATCGAGACGAGAAGCACGATGGGTTTCACTATCACGTGACTGTTCTGCCTCACGGTATTCATGATCAAGACGAGCAACACGATGTGCTTGTGTATTACGTGATTGTTCTTCCTTGCGGTACTCAGGATCGAGACGAGAAGCACGATGGGTTTCACTATCACGTGACTGTTCTGCCTCACGTTATTCATGATCAAGACGAGCAACACGATGTGCTTGTGTGTTACGATATTGTTCTTCCTTGCGGTACTCAGGATCGAGACGAGAAGCACGATGGGTTTCACTATCACGTAACTGTTCTGCCTCCCGGTATTCGTGATCAAGACGAGCAACACGACGTGCGTGTGTGTTACGACATTGTTCTTCCTTGCGGTACTGAGGATCGAGACGAGAAGCACGATGGGTTTCACTATCACGTGACTGCTCTGCCTTACGGTATTCGTGATCAAGACGAGCAATACGATGTTCTTGTGTATTACGGAATTGTTCTTCCGTGCGGTACTCAGGATCGAGACGAGAAGCACGATGGGTTTCACTATCACGTGACTGCTCTGCCTTACGGTATTCGTGATCAAGACGAGCAACACGATGTGCTTGTGTGTTACGACATTGTTCTTCCTTGCGGTACTGAGGATCGAGACGAGAAGCACGATGGGTTTCACTATCACGTGACTGCTCTGCCTTACGGTATTCGTGATCAAGACGAGCAATACGATGTTCTTGTGTATTACGGGATTGTTCTTCCTTGCGGTACTCAGGATCGAGACGAGAAGCACGATGGGTTTCACTATCACGTGACTGCTCTGCCTTACGGTATTCGTGATCAAGACGAGCAATACGACGTGCTTGTGTATTACGAGATTGTTCTTCCTTGCGGTACTCAGGATCGAGACGAACAGTATGGTGAGCTTGAGAATCTTTCAGCTGTGACCGTGCCGAGCGTTTTTTATATACAGATCTACCTGTGTGTTTTCTTAATTTATCTCTTTCTTTTTCTTTTAATTTTATCCCTGCGTTAAGTCTAGAGGCTCTTTTTCGTTCCGCATCCGTTTGTCTCACTTGTACGGTGACTGTTTTATGTGTCGGCATTAGTATTCGATTATTATCCTGTAGGGAGCGAAGGACTACAAATATATTACGTTTGGGTTTTCCTCGTGGTTTTCTAGGTATAGATGGAAAGTGTGTTAAGTCACCACTAATTAAAATACGTAGCAAGTGGGGACGCATTTCTGAAACTATGAAGTTGTAAAAAGAGGGATTCTTCTTTAACGCAACGGACGTGGCATATGCAATTGCAAAGACACCACAGTCGTAACTATCTGATTGTTGTTGCACATCAGGGAATAATATGGGCGGCTTATGTGGAAATAGAGCATATACAAAATCTTGTTGTAAAGGCGGTAGTGATTTGCCATTAAGGCCATCATATATCCTTAATGAATCACCATTGTAAAATAGACATACCCAGTGTCCAACTAAACTGTAATCTTCTCCATAGTAAAGCAACTGAACATGGATCTGATTAAGTTCAATTGGACTTATGTTGTCAATTGACCTTAAAAAATCCATTGGACAGGGAGCTGAAGATGTATAATGAGTTAGAATGTAATGAAATGCATTTACACAATCGTCCTCTACATAATTATTTTTGCCTAGAAGGTATTGGAAATCAAAATCAATGTTTTCGAAATCCATGTTTGCGGTTGTCTGAAAAAAGTTGCTTATTAAATTTATTCATAAATAAAACAAAACAACAGTTTTTATTCTTATATTTAAAATTTTTTTTTGTAAATTTCACGAAACTTGTGTAGATTTACGAATAATTTTGTACTCTAAACAAAATGATAACAAACCAAAATTTGTTTATTTCACGAAATTTCCAATTTTATAAAAAAGTTTTATTTTCTCCTAAATTCAGTAATATAAACGAAAATTACGAAATCTGTTTTCCTGCACAAGCTACAAATATTTTCATAAAATGTATAAAATTTTCGTTTATTGTACAAAAATTAAATTACAAAAAATGTTTCGTATTTTTAAGAATGGAATATTTTGAGTGTATATGTATTTGTGGATGCATACTTACAGTATAACAATGAAATGAAAATTAGTGCTACTGAATATGTTGTGTATTGTATATTTGTACTTTTATGTTGGTTTATAGCAAAAAATTTGTTTTCTTAAAACTCTTAAAGAACTCACACTATAATATAAACTAGTTATAACAAGTGGACGACACCATCGGACGCATTCTAGGTAAATAATTTTATTAAAATTAAATACGCTAAAAACAGCCACATAATATACATATATATATATATATATATATATATATATATATATATATATATGCATGCATAAATATATATGTAAACATAGTTAATTAACACGTTGAGTACCGTGTATACAATCGGCCATACACACTTAAATTTGATTAGAGCTACTCCTGAATTCAATTCAATATATTTTCTGCGGCACTATATAATTATATAATCCCAGACTCCCGGCAGTAGCACATGTAATTCCGGTTGTCACACATATAACAGTAAAAATAACACAATTATACGAAAATGGATTTTCGCAAATTAATTTTTCATCACAAGTAATATTAATTTACACCTGTTCTGGTAATTTGGCACTTAGCAAATAAATTTTGATTTTGTATGACGGCAATCAACGTGTTAATAATACATGACATTAAAGAAGAACGGTAAAAAACAAAAACACTTCAACTAAGCCAATGCAATTTATTGAACTCTCTTCCTTTAACTATCATGGCCAATGTGACCAGATTTTAAAATAATATTAAGCTAAATCACGTTTGAAAAAGAGCTAAAATAAGCTAAAAAGTTAAATTTTAAGCCAAAAAATAAAGTTAAACTCTTTTCAACTTCTTTCAATTTGCAATATTTTCTTATTGCTAAAATTCGTTGAATTAATTTTTAATTAAATTCATTAGTATATTTTAGTAGTAAGGAAAAACAAAACAAAAACTTCCCAAAAAAAGCTTAACAAATTTTCACAAATGTAACAGCATTTATAATAAAATACGAGAATTTTTTTTAGTAAATTAGTGCTATTTACAGTAAATATGTTTCAAAGTTTTGTTTTAAGTAAATCAAAATTCCGAACGGTTTGCAAGATATGAGCGGATCATATCATAATGAGCCTGAGAAAATGCAAAAAAAAATGACACCGAGGCCTCAAATCTTTTGAGGGGGGCCAAAAAAAAAGTGCATGACTTGGGGCCAAACTGGGAGACACGGGGTTTTGTTTTTTGTTTTGCCTTTTACATTTTATATTTTTCGAGTTGCACTGTGTAACTTACACTTTGTATTTCTTTAACAATTTTCCAAAGAAAAAATTTTATATTTTTTTATGTTAAATTATCATTTTTATAACTTTTTTATGTCTTTAACATATTTTTTGATAACATGCAATTTAAATTTAAATAAAAAAGGCTAAAAAAGATAATATGGTCACACTGACCATGGCTTTCATACAATAACAAATAATGCAAAAGCAATTAATACAAACACACATACATACATACATACATATATATTTTGTTTTTTTTAAGTGGAAGCTAACAAGAATGATAAAATAAAGATTATGCCTTGTGCATGATTTACCGTTTGATGACATAGTAGTCCTCTCGCAAAGGTTACTAAGTCTGTATCATGTGTGAAATTTAAGGCTCAGTTAGTCGACTGTAATGGAATGTAACTGCAACAGTAAGTCCAAAATTTTCACTCAGCAAGTCGCATTGCTAGGCTAATTTGTTTTTTAGGAGAGAGAGACGAAGTGAAAAGAAACGTTTATGTTCCCTTCGTTTCTCTCTCCTACAAACTAATCAGCTTAGCAATAAGACTTGCGTAGTGTAAATTAGGACTAATAAACAGCTGATCGATATTGTTATGTGAAAAATATTGAACGTTTTTATAGAGATGTAATGTAACGCAACCTATATATTATAAAGGCTTACTGAGCGTTTTTTTTATTTTGGCGATTTTTTTTTTAATTTTGGTAATTTTTTTGCATTTTGTTGATTTTTTTTTATTTTGGCGTTTTTTTTCATTTTGGCGATTTTTTTTCATTTTGGCGGTTTTTTTCATTTTGGCGATTTTTTTTCATTTTGGCGATTTTTTCATTTAAGCGATTTTTTTTCATTTTGGCGATTTTTTCATTTTGGCGATTTTTTCGGTTTTTCGCGATTTATTTTCGATTTAGAAATTTTTTTTAATTTGGTGCTTTTTTTCGTTTTGGCGATTTGTTTTTTTGATTTTAACGATTTTTTTTCGGTTTGGCGATTTTATAATTTTGAGATTTTTTTGTTTTACCGTTTTTGAAAATTTCAGGAAGTTTGCTCTTACGGTTTCCAAAATACAGCAAGTTTTCAAAATTACATAGTCGAAATTACAATAACTGATGGTACACCCTTTAATTAAATTTTTTTAAATTTTAGTGTTAGTTGTTGTAGTCTGTATAAAAATACACGAACTTTACAAATTTCAAGTGCATATACATCCAATTGTGTGTATATTAGATGAAATTTTAAAATTTTTCGTTGCTCGTTTTGGCACACCCTTTAATTTCCAACTCTCATGTATTTGTTGTTGTAGCGGCCAAGGGTCCCATGTAATATACATACATACATACAATTGTATGTATATTACATGGGATTTTAAAATTTTTCGTTGCTCGTTTTGGCACACCCTTTAATTTCCAACTCTCATGTATTTGTTGTTGTAGCGGCCAAGGGTCTACACACTCTGTCCAAATTTCAGGTCCGTAGCTCTTACGGTTCTCGAGAAAATACCCTGTGACGGACAGACGGACAGACGGCCAGACGGACAGACGGACAGACGGACAGACGGACAGCGTAGCGAAAACAATAGGGTTCCTTTTTCACCTTTGGTGTACGGAACCCTAAAAATTTATAAAAAGTCCGCAACTTTTGAACTAGTGAACCGATTTTCATTAAACTAACTGTTTTGGAAAGAAAAAGTGATAAACTTTTGAGAAATTAAATTTGGAGGCACCCTGTTGTAAGACAGGGTATCTCCAAAGAGCCTTAAAGTGGGAAACTGCGGGTGTCGTTTTGTTTGAATAGCAGAAAAAACACGTAAATTTTCACCTGAGGTGTTATATTTGTATATACATTTTAAGACTGATATAATGGCAAAGGTATACAAATTATATACCGTTAAATAAACAGTTATGTCAACTATTATGATAAAAAAAATGAAGAAACATTTGAAGTAAAGAAAATGAGATCAATAATTTAGGCAAAAATAAAAAATTTAGAAAATTTATTTATGTAGTAAAAATTGGATTTTGAATATTTCGAAAAGTATTGAAAGTATGAGAATAATTCTTTTTCAGGGTGCCTTTAAATATATTTTCTCAAAAGTTTAACACTTTTTCTTTTCAAAACATTTAGTTTCATTGAAATCGGCTCACTAGTTCAAAAGTTGCGGACTTTTTACTACTTCTTTTTTATTTCACGCCACTGTGCGACTGTTGCCGCAATTAGTGAACAATTTTATAATAAAGCTCCCAAATCGTTGTATGAAGAGTTTGTCTTCTTTCTCAATCTTCTTGAAAAATTTCCAGGAGGATTCTTATCGTTAAGTACAAGCAGGAATAGCCTGAGCCGCAGTCTGTCTAAATGTCTTTAATTTTTCATATTATTTCTCCCAAAATATTTCTTTCAGGGTTTCAATAATAGCGTCGACTTATAATAAATTAACCTATTTTGCACTCAGAGTTTTTACAGTTTCTTCGATCTTAAAACTTTCAGTACACTTTAAAAAATGTTTCACTATTTTGGCGACAAATCACTTCAAGTTTGTATATTTATAATTTGAACGGGCTAAGGTTCGTATCGCTTTTTAAGCCAAATTATATGTGATAATTATTAATGAACAAATATCATCAAAGTTAGTTGTAAATATTCTGACAACACATAGTTGAACGGAACAGCTAGCGGTTTTCGAAGGCCACTTAACCTTCATCATCAGCGTTCTTCTGTGTTTGGTCCACTGTATGTGGTGTTAGCTGATGTAGATTTTTGCCTTATATACGAAACTTTATTGCAAATGGAATATGTGAATTGGCTTGATTCATCGTATTTCAATTTGCTGATGTGTTTTGTAATGAAGCCTCAAAGTTACTATCTCTAAATTTACAACAGTCTTACCATTGTCGTTTGTTTTTTACTAAAATTTTATAAATATGTGTGACAAAAAAGTCTATATATTTATGAAATAAAGTGTACTTTTAATTTTCCGTTTTCCCGGGAAAATCTAAAAAATTTCCCGGGAATATGACTTAGACATTTCCCGGGATCTCCCGCCCGAGAATTCCCGTTTCGCAAACCCTAGTATGTTTACATACATAATATATGTAGGTAACACGTTTGATCAATTAAATAAATAAATGAAAAAAAACATACGTATTTTTGTACTAAATTAATAATTTTATCTGCTACGTAACATTTTCAAAGAATATAAATTATTTGCTGGGTTTTGTATGAGTTTCTAAGCCTACTATGCTTATTTTTCTTTTGTGATTTTCAAAAATATTATCATTTGTGAATTCTCAAATAGTTTTTCAAAGTCTGTATATAAGATAAGAGGTTTGTGAATTATTAGTGCGTTTAAAAATTTTAAACTTAAATTTTAACAATTCCCATAAAAACGCTAATTATTAACTTGACTGCACCCGGTCAAAAATACTTGTGTGGCAACACTCTATTTCTTAATAGCTGTTGTTGTTATTTACATTTATTTTCTTTTACATACTTTTACAACTACAATTTGAAGCTGAAAAAAAGTCAGCCAATGTAGCAATGGTAAAGTAAGAAAATAAAAAAACATGTTGATTATTGAGTTCTTGTTTCAACTTTGTTATTTGTTGTTAGGCTTCTCATTTGTTTAAATGAAAGTTTATAACATAATAACTCTAGTTGTTCTAAGAAATCTGGGTAAAGGATGTTGATATAACAATTTTAAATTTGTGTAGCCAATTAAATAACTCAACAAAATTATTTGTTAAATTGTATCGTAACGGAATACGAACATGTAGAAGAATCAAGAAATCATGTTTTGTGTGCATTCATTATTTGCGTATCTAATTAAGTGTTGCCGTTTAGCTAAGAAGTTAGTAAGTGAGTTAATTAGTGCAAGAGGTTGCCGGTTCAACTCCGTCCAAAGAGATTTAGTGTTTTTCGCAGACAAGCAAAAAATCGTTCCGATGACTGTGATTGCATATAAAAAAACATTGTTAAAATAACAATTATGATAATCAAAATTTGTATTGTTAATATAACAATAACTTTAATTGTAATTAGATTTGGAATCTAACAAAAATAAATGTTGAAAAAATAAATAAATTTCAACAAACTATTTGTTGATATATTTAATTGAAAATATTTTTCAGATTTTCCTTTAACTTACAATTTCGTTAATTGTATTTACAAAAATCGTTGTAGGTTCAAAATCAATTAATTATTTATTTGGTATAACAAAAAAATTAATTGTATTTACCAATAATTTTTTTCTGTGATACCAATACATTCCACAGTTGGGATTGTCATATAAATCCACAATTAACTGCAGGAACTAGCCACATCTGGAATGTAAAGATGGCTGCAAGTAGAGAACGACCCCAAATTTTACTGATTGCATTTCAGCAAGAAAAAAATTTGTTCATTGCGATCTCACTAATTTAAAAGTACATTTGAATTCAATTTCATATCCATAACGATGATCTTAACATTATATTTAATAAATTATGTAAAGTGCGACTCTGACTCGCTCACGAAGGGTTCCGTATGGTATGTAACACTATATGACTATATACGAACGTAGACATTTTTTTAATTTTAAATACCTAGTAAACCGTTTTGTTTTTATTTTTATTAAATAATGCTTGTTTATTGAAAAAATATTTCTTTTACAAATAAAAATTTTTAAATCCACATTTCTTAATTATAATTTTAATGTAAGGTAAAGAGAAATAAAATTTAAAAATAAACATTAAAGATGTTGGTTTACTTTCTTTTTGAGCAAAAGTAGACTTTTATACCTATAATATTATATATTGGAGTGACAAAGAGGAGTAATATGTATACGATATTAAATCCGCTGTTTCAAATGCATTTATCTCTGATTCGTTATTTTTCGTTTATCGGGTCTTAATAAACTACATTATTTAAATTTATTTTAGAACACAGAACATATCCGTATGTTTAAAAATTAATTAAATACCAAGTTATTGTCTGATTTACAAATTGGTATTCAGCTAAATCCGATTATATATTAAAGTGCACCCACAATGGCTTATGGTAACTAAATAGTGCACAATAAGTACCAGCATTTATATCAATATTGCTATATACGTGGTCTATTTGGGTATAGCTCGTTGTTGTTGCAACTTGATGCATACTTGACTTTAAACCTATATTTTCAAAATATTGTTTGAATAACTTGTTGTTTTTAGGTTTAAGTAAATCTATGTTGAAATCCCCGCAAACTATAGTCGGAGGCAAAGGCAAAGTTCTGTTTCCTTCCAATATGACATTGCTCAGAGAATCTATAAAACTTTTAATGTTACAGCGAGGGGATCTATATACACCAATTATTCGAACTCCTTTTAAATCAATAGCAATTCCTTCACTATGTCCTTTTTAACACGATGTTTGAAAAGTTGTTGATTTAATTTGGTCGATACATTTGTTTTTATATGCAATCATGCCCATTCCTCGGTTAGCTTTATTTGAATTTGGGCCGTGTGTCTTTGTGATGGTATCAAAATAACTAATTTCAAAAGTATCAGATGAACTTCCCCATGTTTCCGAAAAAAAAACGATATCAGAATTAATGATGATTTGATCAACGATTATATCATTTATATGTTTTCTTAAAGACTGTACATTGTGATATACTAGTTGAATGCAACCGGATTGTCTTTCAACACGAAGATATTTAAAAACCCGCACTAAAGGGTTTTTACGCAAGCGGCACATTTCCATAGCCACTGGACTGCCTGTCGACGGCGGGGACGGATTCGGAAATATTTGTCCATTTGAAGGTATTATAAACAATCCTGCTGAAGTTCTAGCTATAGAACATGCTACATATAGCATTGACCTTTTAAATTGGAGACTAATATGGACCACTACTTTGTCCATTGTTGCACCTTGGCTTTTATGTACTGTAATGGCTTCAGCAGGAACTAATGGAAATTGTGTTCGACGAATATGCAAATTAGAGGCTTTCCACTTTTTAATATTACACGCTGCACATTCAAGAGGTGTCCAATTATTTTTAAGACGTTCTGCGTACTGGTTACTAAAATATCTTCTCCTATTTTTGCCAGCGTTTAAGTCGTCTAGATGTAGCCATAATCTTAGCGGCCTTCTTTCGCCGGTTACTTTGTTAACACCGTATTCAATGGCCTTCAGTCGTCCCGTTGTTCCATTTACAAGTCCATCCTCAGTATCTAAATTAACTGTTATCATATATCTAGCTGATATTTTTAAATTTAATTTTTTAGGTAGCCCATAAGTTTGTGCGGTAGGTAAAGATGAAATAGCTTTTAATGCGCGGTTTTTGGACGCTATATTTGGCTCGCCAAAAACTTCATCCAAAGCATCAACAATTGCCCCTTCAGTTGTCATTGAATTTAGAACCCTTTCATTATGGGCTTCTACAAGAGCATTACTACTATATAAATGCACAGCATCTTTGGAATCATGTGGGATCTCATTGATGTTGAAACATCTTTCATTCATTAGTTCCAAGTCCTCAGAAGTCATGGTACCGGCAGCTAAATTATTTAATGCAGTTGCAAACTTTAAATCATTTCGTTGCCGCATTATTATTTTTAATTCAAACAGTTGGAATAAATTCCACAAAGCTGCACCTGCTAATGTTGCGATTGTTTTTCCACTTAATTCCTGAAATATCCAATTATCTCCAACTGGAGGTAATTGACGCATGTCACCAACAACAATAATTGATATTCCTCCAAATAAAGCCTTGTTTCTAAATATTTGCTGTAATCGGCGATTAATTTGGTTTAATATTTTTGATCCTACCATTGAAATTTCATCAATTACAATTAATCTTAAATTAGCTAGTTTGGAGGAAAGTGAATTTGATGTCGATGCTGACAATTCTGGCATAGTGTGACCAACTTGCGTTATTGGTAAAAGAAAGGCACTATGTAACGTTTGACCGCCAATACCAAATGCTGCTTTTCCTGTTGGAGCGGTCAGAATAATTTTGATGTCATCGGGGTTTGATCCAGGTGAGTGGTTAAAAATTCTTGATAGACATTGATATAAAGTAGTGATTAGTAAACTTTTTCCTACTCCTGCTCCTCCGCTTAAAAATACATACAATGGCTGCCATTGAGGTTCTTGACAATTTCGAAAATAATGTACAACATGATTCAAAAAATCACGTTGATCAGCGTTTAGTTTTCGAGTTAACTCCAAATATATTTCCTCTGGTATAACTATAGGTGCAACAAATGCAGCAGGATCACCTTGGTTTGGACCTGCGTTTCCGCCCGGCAAAATATCATTTGCAACATCTCCAATTTGGTCTTCATACTCATAGCCATCTAACGGTCTCTTATTTCTTTGATCACTGCACACATTCTCTCTTTCTTCACTTTCTACCTCGACGAGCCGTATTGCATCTAGAAGTGCTTGAAACTCTTCAGCACCTCCGAGCTGATTAAAAGTTATGCTGTTGGATTTTATTGTATCAGCAGCAGACTGAAATTTTGTTACTACATTGATCGATTCTAATGACAGCTCTTCTACTTCATTCCTCCATGGAAGATAAAGCATAAGTTGTTCTCTGTAAAATTGATCAGGATCTGTAGTTGTACTGAAACGGCAAAATCTAATAATTCGTGCCCTCCGTCGGCGTCTTACATAACCACCATTGTTTAACAATCTTATCCAATTACCTCTATCTTCACTTTTTTCGCTTTCGCTTTCCTCATTTTCATCTTCAGGGGTTTCTTCTCTTATTGATGTTAAACTACGTTTATTGCCCTTCTTAGAAAACATGTAAAAAGCAGCGAAATAAGCCAGGGTCATGTGTTCAAATTCTTCTGCATATGGACGATTGATGTAGTGATCAATCAAATTGGGCATAAATATGTCACACGACTTCGGATCCATTTTTTGGAGATCTCGTGTGCATTTTAACATTTGTACACGTTTTTGAGGAACACTGGTATTTATGAATATCTCACTCTCACTGCAACGAGACAAAGGGAGACTTAACAAGTAATAAATTGCCTCCTGTGCTGATATTTCAGAAGAATTTAGAAACGCGTTTGATATAGCCCTTAACGATTCTTTTAGCGGTTTATTACCTTTTCTTGTCTCTTCAACTGTGTGTCTGTGAGCAATTTTGACATTCCTCGATCAGCTTTGTTAATATAATTAACAATATATAGTGAGCAGGCAAATGGATCCAATATAAATTGAATATCCATATTTGCGCGATGGAGCTGGATAATTTTTTTGCAGTAAGGGCTTATGTATACATCCATTGGGCTTCGCTTTAAAACAATTGTCGGCCTAGAAATAGAAGCTCTCATTGCAAGAATGTATTGCTCTCTATTGAGACCAACATATTCCAAAAAATTCTCAAAATTTATTATAGTCTGTGGAATGCTATTAATTTTTTCTCTTAGCTCTTTTGCTATCTGTGTGGTTTTCTTAAAGGTTGCTGCATTTTTATCTAGTTCTGTCAATATTATTGTTTTATCATATGGATAAAATGGAATACCGAATCTACACGATCTTCCAGGCTTAGGATGACAGGTATGTGAGTGTTTATGACGCTGCAACTCAATCAATGAAGTATCAATACCTTCACTACTACAAGCTATAATACCATCAACAAATTTGATAACAGCTGGTATTGATGCTGTATCACCCGGATTAAAAATCGGTGCTTCTTTTATCCATAACATAATATGGGCATGAGGGGATCCACGGTGTTGGAATTCTATTCGGTAGTAGAAATGTGCTATGGTAAATGCACCGAAAGGGCCCGATGGACAACTCCAAGTTTTTCTTAGACATTGAAGGCGCAAATCAAAATATGTAGCACAAATGTAAGGATCACTCTGAATAAGACGGGCTTTCTCTGCATAGGGCAACAGATCTGCTTGGTCCTTTGATATGTTGTCTTCATCTACTACCTTTTTTAACAGCACTATTAATTCCAGCCACTTTGTTTCTGCCGCTGACAAAGTTACAAAAAGTGTGGGGACACCAAATTGCCTAATCATAGCTAATAACTTCTTTTTTTCTGCTTCCCAATGTGCAGGTGAGTTCTTAATTCCTCTTAAAATTCTATAGCCGTCATCCACTTGAACCAAATTATTAATGTAGGTAGAGTCTAGCATATTTTCTACTAAAATTGGTTCCCCATTTCGATTTTTTTTTCTTAGGCACATTGCGATACTATTCTGCACTCTGATAGTTTGTTGTTTTTTTAAGGCAGTAAAAAGATAGTCAGAACGAACAGCACGACGATCTTCTCGGGATATTTCTGATTTTGTTATATCCATATGGCTCAGCTTTATTTTAAATGCCCTTTTTTAACCACAATGAATTTTCACAAAAGCCAATTCTTCCATGTGATTATCGAAAATGAGCGATAAGGTTGCTTTCCCTCACCTGGTGCAAGTATCAAATGCATGTCTTGATCCAGCAAAGTTTCATTACCACCAGGATTTATGTTTTCATATTCACTGATTTCTTCACATTCATTATTCAAATCATGGCACGTACATATAATAGTATCTTCACTACGCTCATCATCACATGACCAATTTTCATCAACTTGAATGTTTAGCATCTTATACATATCACATTAAACTAAGTACTGAGCAGCTTGACATACCTTTTTGGGTCTAATGCGCTCCTTGCGTCCGTGCTTGTAGCACATTTTGCGCTTTAGTTCTACTGTTATAACGTTAGTATCTGATATCGACCGGGGTAATGAAGTGACCATAGTGTTTACTTCTACTGGGATATTTATTACATTTCCTGCAAGCCCATGCTGATATCCTAGTCCAGTGCCTCTTTTAACAATTTTAATAAAAATGTGTCGAGCACTCACTAATCGTTCTTCGAGAGGAGTAAGATCTTTCAAAACATCAGGTATTGGAGGAAATATTAAGCCATTTGCTCTAGCTAAACGAGGAATTTTAAACAACCGTATACCTGATGAGCACGTATTACAGAAAGCACCCATCTCTGCATCTGGATTGAGGTGAAATATTAATGACAAATATTCATCTGTATATTTCTTACTTTTCAGCTGCAACGCAGTTTTTGAAATATATTTAATTGATTTTTTATGCCACAGACGTCCACAACAGTAACATGTGTTAGAATATCCTTCTTGTATTGCATCTGTATATATTTGGCAAACTACTTCCCAATTCGACATTAAACAATTCTTATGATATTTGTCTAAATATAGCTCACGTGTACGATAGCTTTCGTCTTGACGAGAAACCCGATGGGCATTAGTGTTACGAAATTGTTCTGCTTCACGATAAGATTAATCTAGACGTGCCACACGATGGGTTTCACTATCACGTGACTGTTCTGCCTCACGGTATTCGTGATCAAGACGAGCAATACGATGTTCTTGTGTATTACGGGATTGTTCTTCCTTGCGGTACTCAGGATCGAGACGAGAAACACGATGGGTTTCACTATCACGTAACTGTTCTGCCTCCCGGTATTCGTGATCAAGACGAGCAACACGATGTGCTTGTGTGTTACGAGATTGTTCTTCCTTGCGGTACTCAGGATCGAGACGAGAAGCACGATGGGTTTCACTATCACGTAACTGTTCTGCCTCCCGGTATTCGTGATCAAGACGAGCAACACGATGTGCTTGTGTGTTACGACATTGTTCTTCCTTGCGGTACTGAGGATCGAGACGAGAAGCACGATGGGTTTCACTATCACGTGACTGCTCTGCCTTACGGTATTCGTGATCAAGACGAGCAACACGATGTGCTTGTGTGTTACGACATTGTTCTTCCTTGCGGTACTGAGGATCGAGACGAGAAGCACGATGGGTTTCACTATCACGTGACTGTTCTGCCTCACGGTATTCATGATCAAGACGAGCAACACGATGTGCTTGTGTATTACGTGATTGTTCTTCCTTGCGGTACTCAGGATCGAGACGAGAAGCACGATGGGTTTCACTATCACGTGACTGTTCTGCCTCACGGTATTCATGATCAAGACGAGCAACACGATGTGCTTGTGTGTTACGAGATTGTTCTTCCTTGCGGTACTCAGGATCGAGACGAGAAGCACGATGGGTTTCACTATCACGTGACTGCTCTGCCTTACGGTATGCGTGATCAAGACGAGCAATACGATGTTCTTGTGTATTACGTGATTGTTCTTCCTTGCGGTACTCAGGATCGAGACGAGAAGCACGATGGGTTTCACTATCACGTGACTGTTCTGCCTCACGGTATTCATGATCAAGACGAGCAACACGATGTGCTTGTGTATTACGTGATTGTTCTTCCTTGCGGTACTCAAGATCGAGACGAGAAGCACGATGGGTTTCACTATCACGTGACTGTTCTGCCTCACGGTATTCATGATCAAGACGAGCAACACGATGTGCTTGTGTGTTACGAGATTGTTCTTCCTTGCGGTACTCAGGATCGAGACGAGAAGCACGATGGGTTTCACTATCACGTAACTGTTCTGCCTCCCGGTATTCGTGATCAAGACGAGCAACACGACGTGCGTGTGTGTTACGACATTGTTCTTCCTTGCGGTACTGAGGATCGAGACGAGAAGCACGATGGGTTTCACTATCACGTGACTGCTCTGCCTTACGGTATTCGTGATCAAGACGAGCAATACGATGTTCTTGTGTATTACGGAATTGTTCTTCCGTGCGGTACTCAGGATCGAGACGAGAAGCACGATGGGTTTCACTATCACGTGACTGCTCTGCCTTACGGTATTCGTGATCAAGACGAGCAACACGATGTGCTTGTGTGTTACGACATTGTTCTTCCTTGCGGTACTGAGGATCGAGACGAGAAGCACGATGGGTTTCACTATCACGTGACTGCTCTGCCTTACGGTATTCGTGATCAAGACGAGCAACACGATGTGCTTGTGTGTTACGACATTGTTCTTCCTTGCGGTACTGAGGATCGAGACGAGAAGCACGATGGGTTTCACTATCACGTGACTGCTCTGCCTTACGGTATTCGTGATCAAGACGAGCAATACGATGTTCTTGTGTATTACGGGATTGTTCTTCCTTGCGGTACTCAGGATCGAGACGAGAAGCACGATGGGTTTCACTATCACGTGACTGCTCTGCCTTACGGTATTCGTGATCAAGACGAGCAATACGACGTGCTTGTGTATTACGAGATTGTTCTTCCTTGCGGTACTCAGGATCGAGACGAACAGTATGGTGAGCTTGAGAATCTTTCAGCTGTGACCGTGCCGAGCGTTTTTTATATACAGATCTACCTGTGTGTTTTCTTAATTTATCTCTTTCTTTTTCTTTTAATTTTATCCCTGCGTTAAGTCTAGAGGCTCTTTTTCGTTCCGCATCCGTTTGTCTCACTTGTACGGTGACTGTTTTATGTGTCGGCATTAGTATTCGATTATTATCCTGTAGGGAGCGAAGGACTACAAATATATTACGTTTGGGTTTTCCTCGTGGTTTTCTAGGTATAGATGGAAAGTGTGTTAAGTCACCACTAATTAAAATACGTAGCAAGTGGGGACGCATTTCTGAAACTATGAAGTTGTAAAAAGAGGGATTCTTCTTTAACGCAACGGACGTGGCATATGCAATTGCAAAGACACCACAGTCGTAACTATCTGATTGTTGTTGCACATCAGGGAATAATATGGGCGGCTTATGTGGAAATAGAGCATATACAAAATCTTGTTGTAAAGGCGGTAGTGATTTGCCATTAAGGCCATCATATATCCTTAATGAATCACCATTGTAAAATAGACATACCCAGTGTCCAACTAAACTGTAATCTTCTCCATAGTAAAGCAACTGAACATGGATCTGATTAAGTTCAATTGGACTTATGTTGTCAATTGACCTTAAAAAATCCATTGGACAGGGAGCTGAAGATGTATAATGAGTTAGAATGTAATGAAATGCATTTACACAATCGTCCTCTACATAATTATTTTTGCCTAGAAGGTATTGGAAATCAAAATCAATGTTTTCGAAATCCATGTTTGCGGTTGTCTGAAAAAAGTTGCTTATTAAATTTATTCATAAATAAAACAAAACAACAGTTTTTATTCTTATATTTAAAATTTTTTTTTGTAAATTTCACGAAACTTGTGTAGATTTACGAATAATTTTGTACTCTAAACAAAATGATAACAAACCAAAATTTGTTTATTTCACGAAATTTCCAATTTTATAAAAAAGTTTTATTTTCTCCTAAATTCAGTAATATAAACGAAAATTACGAAATCTGTTTTCCTGCACAAGCTACAAATATTTTCATAAAATGTATAAAATTTTCGTTTATTGTACAAAAATTAAATTACAAAAAATGTTTCGTATTTTTAAGAATGGAATATTTTGAGTGTATATGTATTTGTGGATGCATACTTACAGTATAACAATGAAATGAAAATTAGTGCTACTGAATATGTTGTGTATTGTATATTTGTACTTTTATGTTGGTTTATAGCAAAAAATTTGTTTTCTTAAAACTCTTAAAGAACTCACACTATAATATAAACTAGTTATAACAAGTGGACGACACCATCGGACGCATTCTAGGTAAATAATTTTATTAAAATTAAATACGCTAAAAACAGCCACATAATATACATATATATATATATATATATATATATATATATATATATATATATATATATATATATGTGTGCATAAATATATATGTAAACATAGTTAATTAACACGTTGAGTACCGTTTATACAATCGGCCATACACACTTAAATTTGATTAGAACTACTCCTGAATTCAATTCAATATATTTTCTGCGGCACTATATAATTATATAATCCCAGACTCCCGGCAGTAGCACATGTAACTCCGGTTGTCACACATATAACAGTAAAAATAACACAATTATACGAAAATGGATTTTCGCAAATTAATTTTTCATCACAAGTAATATTAATTTACACCTGTTCTGGTAATTTGGCACTTAGCAAATAAATTTTGATTTTGTATGACGGCAATCAACGTGTTAATAATACATGACATTAAAGAAGAACGGTAAAAAACAAAAACACTTCAACTAAGCCAATGCAATTTATTGAACTCTCTTCCTTTAACTATCATGGCCAATGTGACCAGATTTTAAAATAATATTAAGCTAAATCACGTTTGAAAAAGAGCTAAAATAAGCTAAAAAGTTAAATTTTAAGCCAAAAAATAAAGTTAAACTCTTTTCAACTTCTTTCAATTTGCAATATTTTCTTATTGCTAAAATTCGTTGAATTAATTTTTAATTAAATTCATTAGTATATTTTAGTAGTAAGGAAAAACAAAACAAAAACTTCCCAAAAAAAAGCTTAACAAATTTTCACAAATGTAACAGCATTTATAATAAAATACGAGAATTTTTTTTAGTAAATTAGTGCTATTTACAGTAAATATGTTTCAAAGTTTTGTTTTAAGTAAATCAAAATTCCGAACGGTTTGCAAGATATGAGCGGATCATATCATAATGAGCCTGAGAAAATGCAAAAAAAAATGACACCGAGGCCTCAAATCTTTTGAGGGGGGCCAAAAAAAAAGTGCATGACTTGGGGCCAAACTGGGAGACACGGGGTTTTGTTTTTTGTTTTGCCTTTTACATTTTATATTTTTCGAGTTGCACTGTGTAACTTACACTTTGTATTTCTTTAACAATTTTCCAAAGAAAAAATTTTATATTTTTTTATGTTAAATTATCATTTTTATAACTTTTTTATGTCTTTAACATATTTTTTGATAACATGCAATTTAAATTTAAATAAAAAAGGCTAAAAAAGATAATATGGTCACACTGACCATGGCTTTCATACAATAACAAATAATGCAAAAGCAATTAATACAAACACACATACATACATACATACATATATATTTTGTTTTTTTTTAAGTGGAAGCTAACAAGAATGATAAAATAAAGATTATGCCTTGCGCATGATTTACCGTTTGATGACATAGTAGTCCTCTCGCAAAGGTTACTAAGTCTGTATCATGTGTGAAATTTAAGGCTCAGTTAGTCGACTGTAATGGAATGTAACTGCAACAGTAAGTCCAAAATTTTCACTCAGCAAGTCGCATTGCTAGGCTAATTTGTTTTTTAGGAGAGAGAGACGAAGTGAAAAGAAACGTTTATGTTCCCCTCGTTTCTCTCTCCTACAAACTAATCAGCTTAGCAATAAGACTTGCTTAGTGTAAATTAGGACTAATAAACAGCTGATCGATATTGTTATGTGAAAAATATTGAACGTTTTTATAGAGATGTAATGTAACGCAACCTATATATTATAAAGGCTTACTGAGCGTTTTTTTTATTTTGGCGATTTTTTTTTAATTTTGGTAATTTTTTTGCATTTTGTTGATTTTTTTTTTATTTTGGCGTTTTTTTTCATTTTGGCGATTTTTTTTCATTTTGGCGGTTTTTTTCATTTTGGCGATTTTTTTTCATTTTGGCGATTTTTTCATTTAAGCGATTTTTTTTCATTTTGGCGATTTTTTCATTTTGGCGATTTTTTCGGTTTTTCGCGATTTATTTTCGATTTAGAAATTTTTTTTAATTTGGTGCTTTTTTTCGTTTTGGCGATTTGTTTTTTTGATTTTAACGATTTTTTTTCGGTTTGGCGATTTTATAATTTTGAGATTTTTTTGTTTTACCGTTTTTGAAAATTTCAGGAAGTTTGCTCTTACGGTTTCCAAAATACAGCAAGTTTTCAAAATTACATAGTCGAAATTACAATAACTGATGGTACACCCTTTAATTAAATTTTTTTAAATTTTAGTGTTAGTTGTTGTAGTCTGTATAAAAATACACGAACTTTACAAATTTCAAGTGCATATACATCCAATTGTGTGTATATTAGATGAAATTTTAAAATTTTTCGTTGCTCGTTTTGGCACACCCTTTAATTTCCAACTCTCATGTATTTGTTGTTGTAGCGGCCAAGGGTCCCATGTAATATACATACATACATACAATTGTATGTATATTACATGGGATTTTAAAATTTTTCGTTGCTCGTTTTGGCACACCCTTTAATTTCCAACTCTCATGTATTTGTTGTTGTAGCGGCCAAGGGTCTACACACTCTGTCCAAATTTCAGGTCCGTAGCTCTTACGGTTCTCGAGAAAATACCCTGTGACGGACAGACGGACAGACGGACAGACGGACAGACGGCCAGACGGACAGACGGACAGCGTAGCGAAAACAATAGGGTTCCTTTTTCACCTTTGGTGTACGGAACCCTAAAAAGCATACAAAAAATATTCGTAGTACATATTAACCTTGATAAATAAGCATTTTTTTGCTTTGATAATATTTTTACATATAGAAATAAAAAAAATAAAAAAAAAACCGTAAACAAAAAAACATACAAAATACCCTTGAGGAATACTCTTTATGAGTACCCCAGAGGAAAAAAATAGTGAAGTGAGTTCTAACGGCAGAAATGCCTATTTTACTGTGAGTTTTGATGCTCATAATGATAACAATAAAAATAAAAAATCTGATAATAGACTTGCTGTGAGTTCTGAAGCTCTTAATAAAAATCAAAAATCTGATAATAGAGTTTTTCTAACGGCAAAACCACAGTTTCGTCAGCGTTCAACTTCGCTTTGTCCAATGCCAACTAGTGAATCGTTGACATTATTGCCTAGTACTTCTACATTTAACTCAGCGATATCATCCGCTTCGGGCTCGTGGTCAACAATTAAACAAGTTGTTACTGAAGACAACAGTAGTACAAAACCAAAGGTACAAGTAGGAATGGACAGATATATAACCATTTTAAAGCGCGGGCGAAGCCCAAATTCTACTAAAATTGGATCCGCCCCAAAGATGTCTAGGGATAACAGCACATCTTCTATCAATCGTCAAAATCGTTTTTCATTATTGCAAGACAAAACGACAAGCCCGCTGCATCATCACAAAAGTCTTTTAAGCCACCACCTATTTATCTGAGAGAAAAAAATTCAAACGCGCTTCTAAAAAATCTACTGTCGACCATTGGTGAAAATACTTTTCACATCATTCCAATTAAACGAGGTAATATTGATGAAACTAAAATCCAAATATATGATGAAAAAGATTTCCGAAAAATTGTTAGTGAGTTTGAAAAAAATAAAACAAATTTTTATACATATCAACTTAAGAGTGCTAAAG
The DNA here is from genome assembly GCA_944452675.1 of Tachina lurida. NCBI lineage: Eukaryota > Metazoa > Arthropoda > Insecta > Diptera > Tachinidae > Tachina > Tachina lurida. Next base: position 97,820,897 of record OX101752.1, read on the forward strand.
GCCTACAAATAGTATTAAAGGGCATAGATTCATATGTTGAGCCTGAAGAAGTAAAATGTGCACTTATCGAACAAGGATTTAATGTAAAAAATGTTACCAATATAATCAATAGAGAGAAGATTCCCCAGCCTCTATTTCGTGTTGAACTGGAGCCGAATGATATACAGTTAAAGAAAAATGAGACGCACCCAATTTATAGTCTAAAATACCTTTTACACCGAAAAATCACAGTTGAAGAGCCACGTAAGCGTTCAGGTCTCGTACAGTGCCATAATTGCCAAGAATATGGCCACACAAAAACCTACTGCAAATTACCTACAGTTTGTGTTATCTGCGGTGAATTGCATGGTACTGCTAACTGTACCAAGCCAAAAGTACAAGCAGAAAAGAAATGCAGTAATTGTGGACGTAATCACAATGCTAACTACAGAGGATGCCCTGTATATTCTTTCGTTAAACAGGCTATGGGTCAAAAATCTAAATTAGCTCCAGTTCAATCAGCAAATGCTTACTCCGCCACTCTTCCTCAAACTAGCCAACTAGTTACTTCACGTGTATCGTATGCCGATGCTGCTAAGACTAGTTCTATTCCCACACAAAATGTTCCACCGCCAAGTAATTCAACGAATGCAAACTCAAGCTTTAACTTTAGTCGCCTTGAAGCTACTTTTGAGAATCTGGTGTTAACTATTAATAGTTTTATAACAAATATGACTAGCATGATGCAAGAAATGCTGCAAATGCAGAATACATTGCTTCATGCATTAGTTAAGAAGCCATGAACACGTTAAAAATATGTTTTTGGAACGCAAACGGCATTCGCCAACATAAAAATGAACTTGACCACTTCCTCATGGAAAAAAATATTGATATAATGTTGGTCTCTGAGACTCACTTGACTTCGAGAAGCTGCTTTAAAATAAATGGTTACACTCTATATGATTCAAAGGACCCGAGAGGGAGAGCATGCGGTGGATCAGCAATTCTAATTAAGTCAAGACTCAAGCACTATATCCTTGAGAACGTTAGTGAAGAATATATGCAGGCTACGAATATTTTCGTAGAAAATTTTTGTGCGAACTTCGTGATATCATCAATTTACTCTCCTCCCAGATTTTCAGTTACCGAAGATCAGTATGAGAAGTTCTACAAATCGCTTGGATCTTGTTTCGTGGCAGCTGGTGACTACAATGCAAAACATACGTACTGGGGCTCGCGTCTTGTTACACCTAGAGGTAGAGCGTTGTTTAATACAATTTCAAAAATGGGCTTAGATGTCATTTCGAGTGGGGAGCCTACTTACTGGCCTACTGACGTAAGAAAAATTCCAGATGTTATAGATTTTGGCGTCACGAAAAATATCCATAGGGACTTAATTCACGTAGAGGGCTCTGTAGATCTGTCCTCCGATCACTCTCCCACAATAGTTACAATTTTCAACCCACTAAGGAGTGATTTAACTAACGAAAACGATTAATAGGGTCAACTGGCTAGGATTCAAAAAATATATTAGTAGTCACTGCGTAAAAAACATTCAGCTAAGATCACCTGATGATATTGAATTTAATATTGCCAATCTTAACGAATATATTAAACAGGCTGCTGAACATGCCACTACTTCTTATCCGCACACTAGCTTTAATAGAATTTATTCTACGGAAATTGAACGTCTTGTATGTGAAAAAAGGAGAGCTAGAAGAGAATGGCAACAACACCGATCACCCCTAAATAAAATCAGATTTAAAGAATGTACTAAACGACTCAAAGAGCTGCTATCGTCGGAAAAGACTGCATTACTGGAAAAGTATTTAGAAGGTCTTGATGTAACGTCAACATCTAATTACTCTTTATGGCGCGCTACTAGAAATCTTAAAAGACCCGTTGATCTCAAATCACCATTGCGTACTTCGACTGGAGGCTGGGCAAGAAGCGATAGTGAGAAACGTAACTTATTTTCTGAGCATTTAAAATCTGTATTCACTCCCAATTCATGTACGGGTGCTGCCGATTTACCGAGTGTAGTCTCTCTACCCCCTCGTCCCTTAAGGTTTAAGATGCGTGAACTACAAAAAATAGTTGCTGAACTCGACCCTAAGAAAGCTCCAGGTATTGATGGCATTAGTAACAAGATGCTGATGAACTTGCCTCATATTGCAATAAGAATTTTGCTATTTATTTTTAATGCTATTTTACGAATGCAGTATTTTCCACATAACTGGAAACTTGCCAAGATTAAAATGATTCCAAAGCCAGGCAAAGATCTTACCAAGGCTGAGTCATATAGGCCTATAAGCTTACTTTCAACAATTTCAAAGCTTTTCAAAAAGCTGCTCATGACTAAATTGTCCACAATTTTAGCTGATACTGGGTGCATCCCGGACCATCAATTTGGCTTTAGAAGTCAGCATAGCACTATTGAGCAAACGCATAGATTGGTTCAAGTTGTAAGAAAAAAAGTATGTTGGAATATCCCAACGAAACGTCGGATATGAATAAATGAAATAAAAAAATTTTCTTTTATTTGCATTTAAATTAATTTGAATGACCTTGGAAGCCTGAATAGAGCAATTCTATAAAATTCACATTATATTTTAAATAAAAAGGTCGAATAATTATTCATAGAAAAAAAGTATTGTTCTGCCCTTTTTATTGATGTTTCTCAGGCATTTGATAAAGTATGGCACGGAGGCCTAGTTTTAAAATTGAAGACATACCTACCAATAAATATACAAAAGGTTTTGGAAAGTTATATTGTTGATAGGAAGTTTACTGTTGTGGAAGGAGACTTCATGAGTGTGCCCGAATCTTTATCTTCTGGTGTGCCACTGGGTAGTATTCTGGGGCCAGTCTTGTATCAAATATATACTTGTGATATGCCTGTGAGCAATAACATCCACACTTCTACATTTGCCGATGATACAGCCTGTTTGAGTATTCACAAAAATCCTGATGAGGCATCCCGCAATCTCCAAGCACATATTACCCAGCTTGAAATATGGTTGAACTTATGGAGAATTAAAGTCAATGAACAAAAGTGTGTTCATATAACGTTTACCCTAAGAAAAGATACCTGTTCCCCCATTCGAATCAACAATCAAAATATTCCTCAACATTCTCAAGTGAAATACCTTGGCATACACCTTGATCGAAGGCTTACATGGCAACATCATATTGACTCTAAACTAATTCAAATGAAACTTAAATTAACTCAAGTACATTGGTTGATTGGCAGAAATTCAACACTCAGTCTAGACTGCAAACTTTTGATACACAAGTCGCTTTTGAAGCCAATATGGTGCTATGGAATTCAGTTATGGGGCACTGCTTCAGCTTCAAATATTGATAAAATCCAACGAAGGCAAAACAAAATTTTAGGTTTAATAACATCGGCTCCATGGTACATTAAAAATGCAAATATATATCGTGATTTAAATATGCCACTAGTGACTGATGAAATTGCAAAATACGCAGGCAAATATTTAACTAAACTAGAGTCACATCCTAATCCGCTTGCCCGTAATATTTTGAACTTTAGTGGACACATCCGCCTAAAAAAGGGGCACAAGGGCTCTTATACTCAACACTCCAGATGGGACTGCTTGAAAATACTTCTTTTTTCCTTTTTGATAATCACTACGTATGTATTATTTATAACTATCACTAAGTTTATGTCTGATACTGGTCGGGCATAATAATTATATTTAGATTTACGATTTGATTACTTATTGTTAGTTCATTTTTAAAGATACAATAAATAAATATATATAACCAAAACAAAAACAAGGAAGTGGATGACGGGAAGTGTTTGACGAAAGTCTCCAAAGAGCAATATCAAAGCCCCATCAAATTGTCTTCAATCACCTCGTATATCCTTCGTTGTTCGATCAACTGCCTCCAAAGCTCGTTTATGTGCCATCGTGCTTTCATCCCAAATGATGCCATGGTCACACTGGTCGACGGTAATGCCGGGAACAAGGGTAAAACCGTCGATCAGCTGTCTTTTGTTTTTTTTGAAAGTGGTAGGAAGAAATAAAAAATTTATTTTTCCTAGTAGAAAGAAAAGAAACGAAAAACGAATTGTGTTTACCTGGAAAGGTAGCTCCTAGAAGCTACCAACAAAAAAAAGATGGTTGTGACGGCAGGCATTTTGGCGGGGATAAAGAAAAAGACACGTCAGAGTTGAAGAAAGCAAAAAGAAGAAGTTTTGGTAGTGAGTGTGGAATTCTTTTTTTTCGGCTGTGAAGGTGAACAGATGGGCAACGGAGGATTGATGTGGCTGGTGAGAAAATAATAAAAATTGTGAAGTGCTGAAAATTAAAATATATGAAATAAAAAAAAAAGTTAAAGAAATAAGAAAATAGAAGAAAAATTCTGAGAAATCTCTGCTTTATTAATATTGATGAATATAAAACAAGTGTTAAAATAAAAGCAGATACAGAAAATTTTTGTGAAATGATAATAAAAGTTACTAAAACTTAAAACTAATGGAAACAGTGAGAATTACAAAAAAATTAAAGAAAATAAAACAACCCATACAAAAGAAAAACGACTAAAATTAGTTGGAACAAATACTTAAAGCAAAAATTTAGAACAAAAATAAGAAGCCATAACACCGTCACCTGCAACACGCCACATCCATCGAGAGAACTGGTAAAGTTAACGGCCAACGCAACAAAGAAAATCTCCATATCCCGAGAAGTCTAAATCAACTCAACGCCCAGGTATTTTGCCAAGAGACCTCGGACATACAAGACAGGACAAAACGAACTGCCAAAAATATAAAAATATATATATTTCCTTTACAATATTTTTTTTTTCAATATTTAAGGAAAACATAGGTACCTTTCATTTGTAGTAAATCTTCATGAAACTGTGAAAAATCCACGCTAGGTAGGGTGAGCTCAGCCTGGGTAGCGCAAGGAACAACAAGAAAAAGAGGGTATTTGCCCAATTTAGTACTGTGTTTGCTTTAAAAAAGAAAAAAAGATATTTGTAGATAATATATATACATATATCTTAATATATAAAATATCCGTGTCACTGTGTATGTTTCGAATAAACTCAAAAACAAGTCAACTGATATTCATGAAAATTGGCATATATATGTAATTTGGTCCAACTTAGATAATAGGATAGTTATTATTTAAATTAATAGTCTGGGGGCGGAGGGGCGTGGCAAAATGTTTGTACCGTATACGAAGCTAGACCGCTGGACCGATCCTTCTGAAACTTTGTCAGCATGTTACTGAAACTCCAGCATAAATAATAGGCATTTTTTTTCGTCCACGCCTACTTTAACGCCCATTTTTTAATAATATAAAAATCTAAATGTTTCCGAATAAACTCAAAAACGAGTCAACTGATATTCATGAAAATTGGCATATATATGTAATTTGGTCCAAATTATATGATAGGATAGTTATTATTTAAATTAATGGCCCGGGGGGGGAAGGGCGTGGCAAAGTGTTTGTACCGTATACGAAGCTAGACCGCTGGACCGATCTCCGTAACTCAAGAACTACTGCAGCGTAACTCAAGAACTACTGCACCGATGTTGACTAAACTTCTTATACATGCTTTCTAAGGCGTAAGTAGTGTTTCTGTGTAGTTTGAAGTTTGTCCGACAGATGGCGCCATATTTAGTTTTTTTGTGTTTTTGCACCGTAACTGAAGAATTACTGCACCGATGCTGACAAAACTTTATATACATGCTCTATGGAGCGTGAGGAGCGTTTCTGTGTAGTTTGAAGTTTGTCCGACAGATGGCGCCATATTTAGTTTTTTTGTGTTTTTGCACCGTAACTCAAGAACTACTGCACCGATGCTGACAAAACTTTATGTAAATGCTTTATGAGGCGTGAGGAGTGTTTCTGTGTAGTTTGAAGTTCGTCCGGCAGATGGCGCAATATTTAGTTTATTCGTGGGCAAAATCCAATTTTCATATTGTACCACCAATGCCATATACAACACTAATGTTTGCTTAGGGCCAGCAACGCGGACAGGGGTCAGCTAGTATATATATATAAATGTATATGAAATAGTGACTTATATTAGAAAGAACTTAGTACATAGGACACGCCACTGACTGACGACAATCCGGGGAAAATAGGACATCCCAATATGTATACCTAAAAAAAAAAAGGAAAAACATTTTTTTATTATAAAGAAAATTTAAAATTCAAAATTTCAATTTGATTGTATTGTTATAAAAACAGCTTGATTAAAATTAGTTTTGTGATTTCACATATATATTTTTTTATAAGATTTACCTTTTGTTACCTTTTTCATTGTTCGGTAGTGATTTCAAAATATTAATCTGCAAGTAAAATTTTTTATTAATTCTAATTATAAATTAAAACACAAATATGTATACCATTTTTCTTTTGAATCGCTAGAAGACTTTTTTATTAACAGGATGGAACTATAAACTTTGTTGCGGAAAGGTAAGTAAGGTAAAGTAGAGTTTCCTAAGTGTGACGCGCGTTAAGGGACATCGTAGACTGAGTGCGATGTCAAGGAGAGGTCATCTGGCTTCTAAGGGGAGGGTTGAAGGCCGTGGCATAACACCTGCCAGGCGAATTTGGTCGTTTGTGTGTGTAGGTATCCAGGGAGGTAATTAAGATTTGCATCGGGCTCCAAACTTTTTTTTTACCACTTAAATTTTTTTTTGCTCCCATTTATGGAATATTGGCTGGCATGATTTTTTTTGATGACTGTTGTAGATGCTGGACCTTCAGATGGATTTGCAAGAACCACCCCAAGACGGCAAGCCCTAGCCGGGCATACGCCAGCATGACAGCTCGGCCAATCATCTGGCAACCACCACGTCCATATGGTTTCATTCCCATTTGTCACCACACGAATATATTAGACTACAACATCATTACAAAAATGGCGCCCAATGTGGGGCCCGAAACAAGTCCTGAAAGCAAAAAGTTTTTTTTTTGATTTCAATTAAATTTTTTTATTACATTGTTTGATTTTTCTTTTTACGTATGACCTGCTAGGTAATAAGAGTCTCGAGCAGCCGCGACGATTTTAAGAGAAAGAAAAACTGTCTTATTTTACAATTTTTCTTTATTCAGGCTGGATTTTTCAAAGTCCCGACACTTGAGTCATAATAACTGAGGCCGCGTTGCGACATAATGTGAAAATGGTGAGGTCAGGTGATTTGGCAGATCTAGAAAATTTTTATCATGTTGCAGCAGTCTGAGTCTTAGAGATTTTTTTTTGAAAACTTCAAGTTTTCATATTATTATTTTTTTTAATTGCTCAGCTGCTGGAAAATGATAAAGATCTGATAAAAGATTTGTTTTCCTTGTGAAATATATTAAACATTTTTAAAAATTTTTTTATTGAGTTTTACTTACGTTTTTTTAAATTTTCCTTCGTGCAGAAAAACATCACCTCCGGTAAAGTTGCGGTCAGTCCTTAGAGACGAGTTTAATATTCTCTATAGTTGCTACACTCCTTTTACTGGCAGTTCATAACAACATACATACATATAGTGTTTAATTTTCGATTCCTTTTTTTTGTGCTTTAAAAATTATCTTCTGAAATTAGATAATAATAAAAAATTAATAAACATACACACACTACGACTAAATTCAAAGAATACTTACGTCACCTGGAAACTTTTACTTTTACCCGAACACTGCCGCACATAAATATATTTAATATATATATTTTTAAAGTTTTCTCCTTTTTCCTTAGGAGAAACATATCGTACCATTTTGGATACGAGGTTGATTTTTTTCCTATAATTTTGTTTTTTTTGTTCTCCACAGGAGAGCGATTTTTTTTTATATTCGTTCGATTTTTTTTTCTAGTGATCGATACAGGTCAAGTAGTACTATATACTTTTTATATTTTTTTATTTTTTTCATTATTTTGGAAACGAGAGCAGTTTGGCTCGTAATTGAATTTTTATTTATTTATATAATTATAATTTTTTTTGCTTTTGAGAAATGGTTTTAACCTGAAGTCTGAGTAGGAACTTGGGTAATATGGCTACAACCTGTGCTGTTACTTGTGGGTCTATGACCGCTACAATAGTAACGTCAGCCACGGGTACAGTGACTACCTTCTCAACAATAAATAATCCAGTTCTGGCTACCTCAGTAGCGCATGACTTAACAGCCAGCTCAGATAGTGCGGAACAGACAGTAGAGTCACCAAGTTTTTAAGCCGCCAGGGCTCAAGACACTCGTACCGAAAGGCGAGCAGATTTTTCATTCAGTCCAATAGCCGAAGCTCCTTGCGATGCAATTAACATTCAGCAGGTAGTTGAGGCCACAGTGGGCATGTGCCAAGTTGATTGGTTGAAAAAAGTAGATAGCAAAATTGAAAGAGCACTAGGTGAATTAAAAGATGCGTTAAGAGCAGCCGCGGGTAATCAAGCATCACCACATCCGCCTGGCATTTCTCCGGTAATAGGGTCTATGCAGCAAACAACTCCGCAGCAGTTGTTATATACCCTGCCGTGATTGGGCACGTTTTTACCCAACAACAACAGCAACAAAATAATTTTATGATTTATCCAGCACCACGATATGCAGAGCAACCTAGAGTTATTGAAAGTGTACCAGGCGAAGCAGTACCACCACGGGCGATTGCTCATCCACCCCCGGTTACACAGGCAACATAGGCATAGTTTACGGCACACGATTTACGACAACAACCACAGTTGGGTGCGACTCAACAACAGGTGAGACACCCACCAGCAACACATTTTGACAGATAACGCACAGTCAGTACACATGCCGCCACAATATGGGCAATATCCACTACATCGTCAACCTTCGTTGCAGCGTCCAGCGGGGAATAATCCACAGCCAAGCCATCCACAGGGGGCTTGGGCTGCACCAATTTATTACAAGCGACAACCCCAGGAATATCCGCAGGCAATTTCTAGACAAAGTCATGAACCTCTAGATAGGTATAAACTAGCCAAATGGGGACTAAAATTTGATGGCACCAGTAAGACCATGAATGTCCAGGAAATAATTTTTCGAGTGGGAGCGCTGAGGAGAGACTATGATTGTCCTGATAATGAAATTCTCAGAAATTTTCACTTGTTACTGGAAGGACCAGCGCTAGATTGGTACTGGGACCACAGAAAAATAGTCCTTATTAGTATATGGGAGGAGTTGGAAAAGGCTTTGTTGGAAAGATATAGGTGCTTCGAAAAAGAATACCAGGTACAAATGAAGATTCTGAATCGTCGTCAGCAGCCGAACGAAGCGTTTGATGATTTTTGTAACGCCGTAATAAAATTGCGTAACCATCAAAAAACCCCGTACGAGGAAGAGCAGTTGGTGAAAATTATGAGGAGTAATCTGAAACCATCCCTGGCACAGATGATGTTCTCAGTAAATTTGAGAACGTTATCAGAATTTTGTCGAGAGGTGAGGCGCGCTGAAAATTTTATTTCAAATCAGAGGCAGCTCTATCAGCAGCGAGCAAATTACCAGCCCAGAGAAAATAAAATCGTATATGAGGACGAAACTTTTCCTCTAATAGATTTAGAAGTAGACGCACTACGCTCTGCAAATAATTTTACCTGCTGGAACTGTAGGGTGGTGGACCATAGCTTTGTGGACTGTCCTCAGCCAGTCACACGTATTTTTTGCTTTAGATGTGGTAAGGATAACGTGGTGGCCCCTAAGTTTCCGAAATGTCAGGGAAACCGCACTCAGAACACGTCCCGAACTGGCGAGACGCGTTCGACCGAAGTTTAAGTCCAGTTTTGAATCAACAAACTGAAAAAGTGGTGAGTAGTTGTAGGATTTTAGAAAATAAGGATAAATTAGTTAAAAATTTTAATCGCGACGTAAAATTAAGGGAGTTAAACCTCTTCACGTCAGAATACGTGAGTACAATGAGGCAAAATGCAGAATTTTTGGAAATGTCTCAAGCAAAATAAAAAAGGCGCGTGAGAGGTATAAGTTACGCAGGAAAGTGGGGCGTGAAATTTCTATCGCTTCGCTGTACGAAGGGACGGATTCTCGCCATTACACCAAAATTGCTTTAGGTGGTTGCGAAATAGAAGGACTTCTAGACAGTGGGGCCACTGTATCGTGTTTAGGCCACAATTGTCTAGATTTTGTAAAGAAGGCAAGCCTTAAAATCCACAATTTCGCGACTTCCATAAAAAATGCCGACGGTACCGCGCATAAAATAGTAGGCCGCGTTCGGGCACAAGTTACGTTTGGCCAGACAACGCAGGTCATAACGTTTTATTTAGTGCCTACTTTGAGTCGTGAGTTATTTTTGGGTGTCGATTTTATGAAGGTTTTTAAAATGTTTGCCAACCTCGATAGTCTCACGACAAATGGAATAAGTCTCATTGAAGAGACAGAAAGTGATGCAGATATAGTGACTAATAAGTTGACAGATGAACAACAACAGAAATTAGATTCAGTCATATCGTTGTTCCCCTGCTTCAGTAATATAGACACGCGAGACGCAACCCCAGTGAAGGACCAGCACTATCCTGTTTCCCCGGCAGTGCAAAACTAATGTACGCAGAGCTTGATAGGATGCTTGGCCTTGGTGTCATTGAGCTTAGCGAAAGTCCATGGATTCATCCAGTGACTTTAGTTCGCAAGAGCGAAAAGAACCGGCTGTGTCTGGACGCTCTAAAGCTCAATGCACTGACGGTCAAGGATGCCTATCCTCTGTCCCACATTAAGGGTTTGCTTAGCCGCTTGGGAGACACGAGTTTTATTTCTAGTGTCGACCTGAAAGACGCATTCTGACAGATCCCACTGGATCAGTCTAGTAGGGAAAAAACTGCCTACTTAGATGACCTTCTGGTGGTGTCTCCAGATTTTGCGACACACTTGGAGTTGTTGTCTCGTGGTGCTAATAGTCTGACAAAAGCAGGTTTGACCATCAATGTGGCAAACTCTAAATTCTGCTTTAAAGAGTTAAGATATCTGGGTTATATGGTAGGAGGTGGTAAACTTAAACCTGATCCGGCGAAGGTGGAAACGATTACTCGTTTTGCCTACCCTAAAACAGCTAAACAGGTGCGGAGTTTCATGGGCGCACCAGGCTGGTATAGAAAATTTATACCAGGCTATGCTACTATTGCAGCTCCAATCTTTGACACGCTAAAGAAGGGAAAGCAATTCAAGTTTTCAGATGAAGCCAAAGCTGCGTTTGATCGCCTCAAAAATGCTCTGATTTCGAGCCCACTTCTCAATCACCCAGATTTCTCCCGGCATTTTTACGTTCAGTGTGACGCGTCAGATGTGGGGGCTGGAGCTGTTCTTTTTCAGAAAGACGATTCTGGCGAAGAACACCCCATTGCCTTTTTCTCACACAAATTGACATCGGCACAGAAGAATTATTCTGTGACTCAATGTGAATGCTTGGCGGTGGTCCAGGCGATTAAGAAGTTTAGGTCCTTCATAGAACCTATGCCTTTCTCCGTGATAACCGACCACAGTAGTCTTAAGTGGCTTATGTCACATAAAGATCTCACTGGTCGTTTAGCTAGGTGGAGCCTACATCTCCAGTCGTATGATTTCACGATAGAGCATAGGCAGGGGAAGCAAAATGTAGTACCCGATACCCTATCGCGTTACGAAATGGATGAAGTCTCGGCAGATGTAGAAGGGTTTGTCGATCTCAACTCAAGTGCTTTTAAATCCAGTGACTATTTGGAATTAATTTCTACTATAGAAAAAAATTCTGCTCAGTTGCCTGATTTAAAAATAGTTGAGGGATTTGTTTACAAAAGAGCACGACCTAATGATGGACTGGTAATTTCTTTTTTTTTTTTTAATGCATGATTTTTATTTATTGTATCTTCATATATGAACTAACAATAAGTATTCAAATCTTAAATCTAAAAAATATAATATGGCCCGACCAATGTCGGACATAAGCTTAGTAATAGTTATATATAATACATATGTAAGTAGTGATAATCAAAAGGAAAAAAATAAAAGTATTTTCAAGAAGTCCCATCTAGAGTGCTGTGAATAAGAGCCATTGTGTCCCTCTTTTTTAGGCGGATGTGTCCAGTAAAGTTCAAAATATTACGGGCAAGCGGATTAGGATGTGACTCGAGTTTTGTTAAATATTTGCCAGCGTATTTTGCAATTTCTTCAGTCACTAGTGGCATATTCAAATCACGATGTATATTTGAATTTTTGATGTAGCATGGAGCCGATGTTATCATGCGTAAAATTTTATTTTGCCTGCGTTGAATTTTCTCTACATTTGAATCTGAAGCAGTGCCCCATAGTTGAATTCCGTAGCACCATATTGGCTTTAAAAGCGACTTGTATATTAAAAGTTTACAGTCTAGGCTAAGTGTTGAATTTCGACCAATCAGCCAATGTACCTGAGTTAGTTTAAGTTTCATTTGAGTTAACTTAGAATCAATGTGGTGTTTCCATGTAAGTCGTCGATCAAGGTGTATACCAAGATATTTCACATGTGAATGTTGAGAAACAACTTGATTGTTAATCCGAATGGGGGAACAAGTATCTCTTCGTAAAGTAAATATTACTTGAACACACTTTTGTTCATTGAACTTGATTCTCCATAAGTTTAACCATAGTTCCAGCTGGGTAACGTGTTCCTGGAGTTTGCGGGATGCCTCATCAGGGTTTTCATGCATACTAAGGCAGGCTGTATCATCGGCAAATGTGGAAGTATGGATACTACTGCTCACAGGCATATCACAAGTATAAATTAAATATAAAACTGGTCCCAGTATACTCCCCTGTGGCACACCAGATGAAATTGTTTCAGGCCTACTTGTAAAGTCTCCTTCCGCAACAGTAAACTTACGGGAAATAATGTAACTTTCCAAAAGATTTAAAATGTTTATTGGTAAGTAAGTCTTCAATTTTAATATTAGGCCTTCATGCCACACTTTATCAAATGCCTGGGAAATGTCTATAAACAGCGCAGAACAATACTTTTTTTCCTCAAAAGTTCTTCTTATAAATTGAAGCAATCTGTGAGTATGTTCAATGGTGCTATGCTGACTTCTAAAACCAAATTGATGGTCTGGTATGCACCCACTACTAATTAGAATTGGGGACAATTTTGTTTTGAGCAGTTTTTCGAAAAGCTTTGACATTGTAGATAGTAGACTTATTGGCCTATATGACTCAGCCTTTGTTATATCTTTGCCCGGCTTTGGAATCATTTTAACCTTGGCAAGTTTCCAGTTGTGTGGATAATACTCCAGTCGTAAAATAGCATTAAATATGAATAACAGGATTCTCATTGCAATACGAGGCAAATTCATCAGCATCTGATTACTAATTCCATCAATACCCGGAGCTTTCTTCGGGTTGAGTTCGGCAATTAATGTTTGTAAATCACTCGTCTTAAACTTTATGTGTTGAGGGGGTAGAGCGACTATATTCGGCAAATCAGCAACATCAGTACATATATTTGGCGTAAAAACGGATTTTAAGTGCTCAGCAAATATTTTACCTTTTTCAGTATCGCTTCTTGCCCAACCTCCGGTAGATGTGCGTAGAGGTGGCTTATACTCAACGGGTATTTTAAGCTTTCTGGCAGCGCGCCACAAAAAGTAATTAGACGCCGGTGTAACATCAAGACCCTCCAGATAATTTTTAAGAGATGCAATTTTTTCAGATGCAAGCAACTCTTGGAGTCGTTTAGTGCACTCTTTAAATCTGATTTTATTTTGTGGTGATCTGTGCTGTTGCCATTCCCTTCTAGCCCTTCTTTTTTCACGTACGAGACGTTCAATGTCTGTAGAATAAATTTTATTAAACCCAATCTGCGGATGGGAGATAATGGCATGTTCAGCAGCCTGTTTAATATTCTCGCTGAGATTGGCAATGTTCGATTCAATATCATCGGGTGTTCTAAGCGTAATGTTTTCCGTACAATGACTGCTGAGATATTTTTTGAACCCCAGCCAATTTACACGATTGATCATCTTCACATATGGGTCAGGTAAGTTACTTCTTAATGGGCTACAAATTGTGATGATCGTCGGGGAGTGATCGGACGAGAGATCAAGAGAAGCTTGAACTTGAATTAAATCTCTAGAGATATTTTTTATGACGCCAAAATCTATAACATCTGGAATTTTTTGTATGTCAGTAGGCCAATAAGTGGGCTCCCCACTCGAAATGACATCCAAGCCCATTTTTGAAATAGTGTTGAACAATGCTCGACCTCTGGGTATAACAAGGCGCTAACCCCAGAACGTATGTTTCGCATTGTAGTCTCCAGCTGCTACAAAACAAGGTCCAAGAGATTTGTAGAAATCCTCATATTGATTCTCAGTGATTGAAATTCTGGGAGGGGAGTAAATTGATGATATAACGAAATTTGAACAAAAACTTTCAATGCCAATATTTGTTGCTTGTAGGTATTCTTCACAAATGTTATCAAGAACATAGTGCTTGAGTCTTGACTTTATTAGAATTGCTGATCCACCGCAAGCCCTTCCTCTAGGGTCCTTTGTATCATATATAGTGTAGCCATAAATTTTAAAAAGACTTCTCGAAGTCAAATGAGTCTCAGATACTAACATTATATCAATGTTTTTCTCCGTGAGGAAGTGCTCAAGTTCATTTTTATGTTGGCGAATGCCGTTTGCGTTCCAGAAACATATTGTTAACGTGTTCATGGCTTATTAAGTATTGCTTGAAGCAGAGTATTCTGCATTCGCAACATTTCTTGCATCATGCTAGTCATATTTGTTGTAAAATTGTTTATAGTTTGCACAAGATTTTCAATAGTGGCTTCAAGGCGATTAAAATTAAAGTTTGAGTTTGTATTTGTTGAATTATTTTGCGGTGAAACATTTTGTGTCGGAATAGAACTAGCCTTAGCAGTATCTGCATACGATACACGGGAAGTAACTGGTTGGCTCATTTGCTGAAAAGTGGCAGAGTAAGCATTTGCTGATTGAGCTGGAGCTAATTTAGGTTTTTGCACCATAGTCTTCTTTACAAAAGAGTACACAGGACAACCTCTGTAGTTAGCGGAGTGATTACCTCCACAATAACTGCATTTTTTATCACTTTGATCTTTTGGTTTGTTGCAGCTAGCGGTGCCGCGTAATTCGCCGCACACAACACAAACAGAGGGTAAATTGCAGTATGTTTTTGTATGGCCATATTCTTGGCAATTATGGCACTGTACAGGACCTGAACGCTTATGTGGCTCTTCAACTGTGATTTTTCGGTACAAGAGGTAAATTATAAATTGGATGCGTCTCATTTTTTTCAATTTTATATCATTAGGTTCTAATTCAACACGAAATAGGGGTTGGGGAATCTTTTCTCTATTTATTATATTGGACACATTTTTTACCTTGAACCCCTGGAGGACGAGTGCATCTTTTATTTCTTCGGGGACAACATAAGAATCTATGCCCTTCAATGGACTGGTAATAAATGAGGACTTCTCATGGAAATTCTGGGTCCCTCATGAATTAACCAAATCCATCATAGAAAAGTCACACAATTTACCACTAGCTTGTCACGGAGGCGTTGGAAAAACTCTTCGACGAGTCAAAGAGTATTTTCACTGGCCAAATCAAAACGCGTAAGTTCGAGATTTAGCTGCAAATTGTGAAATCTGCAAGGAAACGAAACCTAGTAATAAAACGCTACGACCACCAATGGGAGCAGAAACGATTAGCGAGCGTCCGTTTAAAAGAATTTTTGTAGATTTTCTCGGTCCTTATCCGCGCTCAAAGAACAGTAAGTTTCATTTTTATCGTTTTAGATCATCTAACAAAATTTGTTCTATTAAAAGCTCTGCCAAAAGCCAATACAAAAAACATAATAAAATTTTTAATAGCTGAAGTGTTTCATAAGTTTGGAACGCCAGAGACTATTGTCAAGCAAGGAATTCGCAGAGCTCGTGAAAAATTTTGGCGTTAGACACGTGCGAACAGCAATTCATTCTCCGCAAGCTAACGCGTCCGAGCGAACAAATCAGTTAATTTGGTGTTACACCGTATGCATTGTTTGGGATGAACGCGATTGGACACGGTAGTATGTACAACTTAGCCAGAAAACTCGAAAGCCTAAATGACCCCGAGCTCAATATTATAACAAAATCAGAGAAAATGTCACTAGTAAAACAAAAAATACGCGAAACAATACATAAAGCCTGCCTACGTAACAAATCAACGTATAATACAAGATGTCGAAATGTTAAATTTGTCCCGGGACAAGAAATATACCGGCGAAATTTCCAACAAAGCGATTTCAAAAGCCGATTTAATGCAAAACTTGCACGGAAATTTTTGAAATGTCGCGTCAGAAAACCGATTGGAAACAGTATCTATGAAATAAAAGATTTTCAAGGAAAATCGCTGGGGGTATTTCACGCCAAAGACTTGAAGCAATAGCTTTAATATCTTTGGTGGTTCTAGTCCCAGCAATTTTCTGAACAATCGTCTAAGCATTTAAAGCAATTAGGTCGTAAGAACATCAATTCGTGAAAACTTGTCTGTAATTTTCTCTAATAATACGTCAATCAATTTTCATGCTTATTTACCAAGGTTGGAAACCGAAAAAAATAACGGTATCGGTATTGATACCGGTACAATTATTTTTTAAATTTCGGTATCGGTAGCGGTATCGGCATTTTTTTATTTCGGTATCGGTATTACCGGTACATACCGTTATCGAGTTTATAATACCGGTATACCGATATTACTGATAAATTTATTATTTCAGGCATAACAAAGAATCTTTTTTTATTAAATTACTTCAAAAAGGGAGTATTTTTACATTAACATATGTACTATTATAAAAGCATACAAACTTATTTGTTTCTATATATGTTTTTATACTATTATTAAAAAATAATTTATTAAAAAAGTGAAACAAGGAGACTGCAGTCCAAACTTTGCATATACATATAAAGTATACATTTTGGTTAATTAAACAAAATAGCAAAAATAAAACTTTTGTCTATACTGATATATTACACTGTGTGACAAATTTTGATGAAATCGAAATACCTGGGACATGTCACTATTTTTCTGCTAGGTATTGTCGAGTATAACAATAGAAATTGTATTTGAAATTTTCCAGACACTTCCAAAATCTTGAGTTACGGGTAAAAACCGGTTTTTCGTAACCGTAGACACTTATAAACCTCCAACTAACTTAAATATCAAACGATTTAAAATTTATAAACGGATACAGAAAGTAGAGACTAAGACCTTTTGAACCATATATGTAGATTTATCTTGTTTCAGTAAATTTCAAATAAGTCTTTATTTTTTCACCAAATATGATTTCTTCGGTTTTTCCGACATTTTTCTACTTTAGACACGTTCTTAGGCAATATTTTTGTTTATAACTTTGTTTATCAAACATAATTGAATAAGAGTAATTCACAGGACTATTTTAAATATTTTGTTAGAAGACTTTTTGTTAAGAAACTTCCTGTATGATGTATTTCGCGTTCTATTTATACGCTTTCGGTGTATTTAAGCTTCCAGGATGATGAAAGTACAATTTAATAGATGTAGTATATAAACACAGAGTACAAAATTGGTATAACAGTGGTCGCCAAAATGTCTTCCTTCATTTTAAAAGTACTTTTCTTCACCTCAAGAGGAATCTTTAACTTCAAATATAAAAGTTTAGAAGTCTTTTCTCTACCAACCTTATATATTACGGTGAAGTGTGTAAACAAGACCAACACCAAAGAAAGAACGTTAATTGAAATATATTTTTGCAATTTTTGCACATATTACGTTTTACAGCTCAACTAAGTTGGATTGAAACTGAAACAACTTAACTTTTAAAAAACTGTTTTTTTTTGGTATTCTGAATAACAATTAATTTTAGTAGACTTCGAAACAATGCACAAAAAAGAAAGGTTCTTATCTATGCTATATGTTTTGAAACCATAGTATCCATTAAAAACATTTTAAATATTTTTAGTTTTGGCCTTGCTATTTTTTCTTGAGATTCTATGTTTTATGAACATGGCAATAATATTGGTTGAAAAATGGGATTGGTTGGCGTCTGGAATAGTAAAGCAAAACGAACACAATGGTCGAAATAAAAACCAAAATACAACTGATGAACAGCAGTTGTCTTGTCTCTTGGTGAAAAAAGTTGTAATACGTAATAAAAATTTGGCAACTACAACTCAACTATCATTTATTTTTTGTCCGGAATCGGTATACCGGTACGTACCGGTATAGACGTAAACGGTAATCTGGATACCGATATTTTCTAAGCGAAATGGATTTCGGTATCGGTAACGATACCGGTATCTAATTTTAGCGGTATTTGAATCGGTATCGGTATTTTTACGATACCGTTTGCCAACCTTGTTATTTACTAATGTTTTACCTAAATAATCTAAAATAAATCACTCGCCATTATTCTAGTTTGTTGATTACAAGGCCGCATATCAGTCATCTTGTTGAAGAATGCATTATTAGTCTGTCGTAAATCTGTAAAGCAACAAAAATGACTTTAATTTTTTCTCAAAATTTTTTGTTATATGAAATTTTTTTTTTTATATATTTGGGTTGAGGACCCACTCACACATTGGATTTATATCGGGTGCTCGTCCATATATTTTTTGTACATTACTCAGGTATCCTTGAATTCACAGTACCTATTTGAAGTATACATAAGTCTATTAGAATAGATAAAACAAAGCGTTTAAAGAGGTATTCAGGAAATAAATGAAGCCTTCTAAAAGGTGTCAAATACTTGGAGGGTTTCAATTGATTACTTTACAACACTTTTATCAAGTTTAATTTTATTTTTTTTGAGTAATTTCTCTTTAATTAGCAAAAAAAAAAATTATTTATATATATTTTTTTTACATTTATTTTAGATAAAATTTTTTTATATTTTTCCTACAGAAACCCAAAAGGTATTTCCCGCCAAGCATCTGTGGTACTTGGTGGACTTAGTCCTTGTGTTTCTGCCTACCTTTTTCCTTTCCTGTTCTTGTTTTGCTGTAGATTTTTACTTTGTTTAAGTTGGCTTTAACTTTAAACAGAACTATCGTTTTTTTATTTGTTTTACTACAATCACCATCAATCACGGGGCACGTAAAAATTCATTTTTTGTTGTAATGGCACTGCTGTTGATATTGCTTACTTTATTCTTTCTGAACTTAGAAATTTTTACAGTTTAATTGGTACTTGCATACCTTTTTAGCTAAATGCTCAAAGGAAACATCGTTTGTACAACCAAATAGCTTACGTTTCTAAGCTAGTTACAATGTAACTGTCATCATACGAATAGTGCAATTTCGTAATAGCGCCCTGGGGAACTATGCCATTAAGGACTGGGAATCGTTAGTCACCTGGTATGATAACATTCTTCTGAGTCCGATATTACAGTAAGTTGTAACAATGTATGTTTACCTTTGTCAACTTCTTTCATAATTTCTTTTAAATTGGATGTTGCTCTTTTTACTTATAAACGTATATATATATATTTTTTGTAAGCAATGTTCGCAACAGGCCATTATCATCAAAAATAATTTTTTTAATATATCTAACACCGGATATGAACGTGGAGAAGATGAACATAAAAAAATGTAGGTCGAAAAGTAAATCATTAGAATTGTAAATCTAAATACGTTTGGCTGAATGCACAAAACCTTTTGTTTTTTTTTCTTAACCTCAGAATACCAAAAATTACTTATATTTTTTTACTAGGTCTCATATGAAATGAAACTCTGGTGCCACTATCTCATTTTTTTCTTTACCAAAAGCTTAATAAAATTTCATATTTACATGCGAGTTTGGGTCAAACAAATTAAGAAAAGTGTACCAACAGATTGTCAAAGTACGCAAAAGTTAAGAATTGCCTAAAGGTAGAAATACATCACACGAATTTTTCCTCGACGAATATCGTACGCTTGAAAACCTTACCTCATGCAAAATGGCAAGTTACACAACACGATTTACAAACGCCTGGTCTTCCATTTTTTATTTATTTTTAAATTGAAAAATGATCTTGGAAGATTTTCAATTCATTTTGTGCAATACTGTATAGTTTCAAACTCTTTATTGAGATTTTTCTTCATGATTCTAAATTTTTAAATTTTTTTTCTTTTTATTGTCGGCTGATTAGTTGTCAAATAACACAACGCATTAAAAAGTTGAAAGTTAACCAACATTCTGCGGCAAACACGTCACTGAGTTTGGTATGTAATATGCAAAAAAACACTATTTCAAATTTTTTTTAACAGATGCCTACAGTTCGCACGCGCACTAACGAGTGTTATGTAACTTCACATCAACTCTTCGCTTTGTGTTAAAAGCATAGTACCGAAATACTCACTCACGTTCATACATGAAATGTGCGAGAGCGTTTCAAAAATTTTCTGTTTCTCCTTGAACAGAGCGAGAGCACTAAAAAACATTTTGCTTTTTACATTTTCATGTGTGCACAAATTTGTTTTATTTTGTGTTACACACACATGAAAATGAAGGCAAAACTAAGTTTTCATATAAGAGCGCACATGCAGTGTGCAATTTCAAACGCACATTTATGAGTTTTATTCATTTATGAAGTGTTCATATATGAGTAAAATTTTTTGAACATATATGTTGGGTTTTCTTGTGGTATGCAAGCAAATGGTTTTTTATGTATGTGTGTATGGCTTTTGATTCTATTGTTCATATGACTGGGAGAGTTGCCGATTTGGATATTTTTAGCCGAAATTAGTTCTTTATATAAATTTACTGCAAATAAATTGTAAATTTTTACACAGTGTCAGGGCTGCCGATTTGCAAATTCTTAACTCAAATTTAGTGTATATTTATTTATATAAATACATATGTATAAACATAGAAATTTACCTTTAATAAATGCAGGGACAGAAAGTAACTGTTATTTTTGAAAATTTACATCAAAAAAGCACACATAAAAAATTATCGTAGAAAATTTTGGTTCTAATCATTATGATACATAGGTGATGTACATGCAAATTTTTGTATGACTTTCAAATTTGTGCCTTTTTTGATAAAAGTCAAAAAATAACTGTTATTTCTTAACTTTTATTTTTTTAAGGCAGAAATAAAAGTTATTTCTTAACTTTTATTTTTTAAGGCAAAAATTAAAAGTTATTTTTGACTTTTATTATTTTAGTCAAAAAATAAAAGTTATTTTTTAACTTTTAATATTTTAAGGCAAAAATAAAAGTCATGAATTAAATATTGCATAGTACCTAATACGCAATTATTATTGCTTTCAATGCTATAAATGATAAAACATCCGTATAGACTTCTGTAATATACATCAATTACACTGTGCTACAAAAGTTGAGAAAAAAAATATTCAGGGATTCTAATGTACCAATTCTGTTTTGTTGGAGTCCATGGATGACGAAAATACCGTTGGTTTTTTTAGGTCACTTCATAAAGTGATTTTATAACGGTAAATGTAGTGAAAAACGGCAAATAGCAAGCAATAAAACTAGAGTATTACTATGCAATACTTAATTCATGACTTTTATTTTTGCCTTAAAGTATTAAAAGTTAAAAAATAACTTTTATTTTTTGACTAAAATAATAAAAGTCAAAAATAACTTTTAATTTTTGCCTTAAAAAATAAAAGTTAAGAAATAACTTTTATTTCTGCCTTAAAAAAATAAAAGTTAAAAATAACTTTTTTTCTTGACTTTTTCGATAAAAGTCATAACAGTTACGGTCCCTGAATAAATGTGATTCGTCGTACGACACAAATTTGTCCATGTTAAACTGTTTTTTTTGGCATATTTAATTTTTTTTAACTGCAACGCACGAGCACAGGCTTAAATAACAACTGTTACCTAAATAGCAAGTTGCAGCCATTTATACTGAAGCATAGAATATAAATCATAATAGAATGCGTATCTCAAGGACAACTAAAGTATTTTTTACAAACGTTTAATGATGCCGGAGGGAAGAGAAAACAAAAGAAGCAAAAACAAAGAACTTAGCAACAAAATACATAAAGGAGCACATTTTGCATTTCACACTTCATATGCGATTTGGACTTCATTTCAAAAAGAAAATTCCCAATGACCTAATTTTTACCAAAAATGGTTACCATAAAAAACAAACAACAAAACATACATCCTTCTAATAGCGAAACTCAAAAAAATACCTGCGCAATTATAATACTTTTACAATTGCTTGTGCATATTTTACTAAAAATCACCCCTTTAAGCAGGTAGGGCCTGCATTCCGTGTTTTTGTTGTTGTGCAATTATGACTTTGTTTAACCTTTTTTGCATAAGCAATTAAAAAAATATATTTACACAAATCAAATAAAACATGCACATACAAAAGGGTTAGCGAATATGACACGATGGATTTTCCCGCAATTTGTGTGTTTGAAATCAAAAGAAAAAATTTCAACAAACATTTGTGAATAAGTGATCAATGTATTTCAATAATAAGAACTTGATATTTATTTAAAGGTAAATTTCTATGTACATCGATGGCTTAATATAAGAAACGCGGAAGTCGAATTATCGATATTTTATAGGAGAAGCAAAAAACTGAGGAGAAACTAAAGCATTTACAAACAGAAATAATTTTTTAAGATATTATAACTTCTTCATTTTGAACTGTAACGTACTAAGATCTTAAAACGCGATTTCGAAAAAAAATTGGTATACGCCCTTTTTATAGTAAGCCATCGATATGTACATATACCTACATATGTATATGTATATACACATATGTACGTACATATGTATGTATGTATATATTTATTTATTAATTTAAACATTTACAATTTATTCGCTGAAAACTTTTATAAATACTTATCCCCATATGCAAAAAATTAACGTGTGCTTGAAGTGTACGTTAAAACAAAATTTCTGGTTTTAACGTAGACTTGAAGCACATGTTAATTTGTTTGCATATGAAGATTAATATACATATGTTTAAAATATCCAAATCGGCAACGCTCATGATCAATAAAAAACCTTTAGAGGCACAATACATAAAAAACCATTTGCTTGTATACCACAAGAATATCCAACATTTATGTTCAAAAAATTTTACTCATATATGAATAGTGCATAAATGAATAAAACTCATATATGAGCAACTCATAAATGTGCACATCATGTGCGCAAAATTAAAAAAAAATATTTGCACACACACGAGTGTTCAATTTTGTTTTGTTTCCAATTACAGCATGAACATGCGTAGAAAAACAGAAAAAGATTTAAGCACTCATGTGCGTTGATTAGCAGATTTTTTTTGTTGCTGCATTTATGAAAATAAACACAACGAAAAAATTTGCGAGTTTTCATTTATGAAGAAACTCATAAATGTGTGTTTTTTGTAGAGCATAAATTAATATTTCGGTACTATGGTTAAAAGTACTTTATGCGATACATTTCATGTAACCATGTACATTTCACCTAAAAAGTTAAGACGAATCTTCAACGCAACGCGAAGCAAAGGTTTGATATGACATGACCTTAAAATTATGGAAACAAATGTATTTTTATTTAAGTTTTAACGCGGCGACTAAAGAAAAAAAATATTGGCGCGGCGGTAAAATTTTCCGTGACGGCGCCGGAGTTACTGATAAATAATATGGTAATACAGTATTTACCGCTTATATGCACGCCGGTTATAAGCATTTATCGTTTATATGCAGCCGAACTTGAACAATATTTCTTTTGTATATAAAATACACGCAATATTTTTAATATATGACTTTCGCTTATATGCATTTCTCGCTTTTATGCACCAAAATTATATAGGATTTTGAGAAATTGCATGAAAAAAATTCTCATATATGCACTGTTTAAATTTTTCATCATAAATAAACAAAAATAACGAACTTTTTCGAAAAAAAAAATTATTTTCAGCTAAGAGCATTTACAAAAAATTAAATGAATTGCATCAAATCTTCAACTTTTAACTTTAAATTATATATTTTCTTAAATTAATAATTAAAAACCGACTGTATTTAAGGTGAAATATAATTTTAAAGTCAAAGCACTGATCTCAACAAAAATATAAGATGTATATGTATATATTCATAGGCATTTATTTCAATGAAATTGAATTTACAAAACCTATACTGTGAACTCTTATTTTAAGTTATTTTTGTTTCAAATTGATTTATCTCAATAAAAATGTTTAAAAACACAAAACAAACTAGCAATGCGCATGCATATTCTGTTTTTAAAATTACATTTCTGAAATTCTGGTGCAAGTACTACTAAAAAAGATGTTATATATGTATAACATCTTTTTTATATAAGCACCACCGATGCAACTAAACGAGTTTTTCTACATGCATTGCAAATGCATATAACCGAGTTTTGGTAAATGCATATCCCGCTTATAAGCACTAAATGTCGAGCAAATTACGAAGTGCATATAAGCGGTAAATACTGTAGTATTTGTGTTTTTTTTACACAAAATACATTGCGACACTTTTGAATTTCACTCACCTTGTTAATGTAACTCCGGCTCCTCATATTTGGAGGCACAACTTTCACTTTCACTGCAATAGAGATAAATTATAAAAAAACACGCAAAATTCAATTTATGAAGTACAATACACCTACCCATTCTTTACTTTGTAGACCAAAACAGGAAACGAAGGTTGGTCGCCCTGACGTAAACCTGTAATTAGAAAAAAAATACTATTCAATTTATCAATGAAAATTTGTTTTTTGTTTTCACTCACCTTTTTCTACTCGCCAGCGATGACGTCATCCTTCATACTTATGTTCCTAGAAAGAAATAGTAACAAAATTAGATGTTAAAAAAATAATATATTTCGTCTAAAATCAGTACAATAAAATAATAATATAAGCTTACACTTACCTTTTTGTTTGTTCCATGGACTGCAATACTACACGCGTTTCCTTTTTGTTATTTTCTTTTTGACATTTGCTTAGTTGGTTTGTTTAGGCATTTCATTGATACAGGCATGTATTTTTAGTACGTCATTGCTGCCAGAATCCTTAAAATAAGTGATGGTAGGAATTGGAAAGAGTGATGCCAGACCATCCTGACTCCTAGGGCACTATCCTACAATGCCCTAAATTCCCCAAGGAAATACCCATTTGCATAATTTTGATTTTTGTTTGTTTTTTTACCTTCTTCCCCCCATTCTAGGTCCACTGGTGGCCCCAAGAATGGTTGGGTTTGTCATGGTCACACTGGTCGACGGTAATGCCGTGAACAAGGGTAAAACCGTCGATCAGCTGTCTTTTTTTTGGAAGGTGGTAGGAAGAAATAAAAAGATTTTTTTCCTAGTAAAAGGAAAAGAAACGAAAAACGAATTGTGTTTACCTGGAAAGGTAGCTCCTAGAAGCTACCAACAAAAAAAAGATGGTTGTGAGGGCAGGCATTTTGGCGGGGATAAAGAAAAAGACACGTCAGAGTTGAAGAAAGCAAAAAGAAGGACAGCTAAGTTTTGGTAGTGAGTGTGGAATTCTTTTTTTCGGCTGTGAAGGTGAACAGATGGGCAACGGAGGATTGATGTGGCTGGTGAGAAAATAATAAAAATTGTGAAGTGCTGAAAATTAAAATATATGAAATAAAAAAAAAAGTTAAAGAAATAAAAAAATAGAAGAAAAATTTTGAGAAATCTCTGCTTTATTAATATTGATGAATATAAAACAAGTGTTAAAATAAAAGCAGATACAGAAAATTTTTGTGAAATGATAATAAAAGTTACTAAAACTTAAAACTAATGGAAACAGTGAGAATTACAAAAAAATTAAAGAAAATAAAACAACCCACACAAAAGAAAAACGACTAAAATTAGTTGGAACAAATACTTAAAGCAAAAATTTAGAACAAAAATAAGAAGCCATAACACCGTCACCTGCAACACGCCACATCCATCGAGAGAACTGGTAAAGTTAACGGCCAACGCAAAAAAGAAAATCTCCATATCCCGAGAAGTCTAAATCAACTCAACGCCCAGGTATTTTGCCAAGAGACCTCGGA
Source organism: Tachina lurida (assembly GCA_944452675.1). Lineage (NCBI taxonomy): Eukaryota > Metazoa > Arthropoda > Insecta > Diptera > Tachinidae > Tachina > Tachina lurida. The sequence continues at coordinate 97,846,845 of OX101752.1, forward strand.
CATACAAGACAGGACAAAACGAACTGCCTAAAAATATAAAAATATATATATTTCCTTTACAATATTTTTTTTTTCAATATTTAAGGAAAACATAGGTACCTTTCATTTGTAGTAAATCTTCATGAAACTGTGAAAAATCTACGCTAGGTAGGGTGAGCTCAGCCTGGGTAGCGCAAGGGACAACAAGAAAAAGAGAGGGTATTTGCCCAATTTAGTACTGTGTTTGCTTTAAAAAAGAAAAAAAGATATTTGTAGATAATATATATACATATATCTTAATATATATAAAAAATCCGTGTCACTGTGTATGTTTCGAATAAACTCAAAAACGAGTCAACTGATATTCATGAAAATTGGCATATATATGTAATTTGGTCCAACTTAGATGATAGGATAGTTATTATTTAAATTAATGGTCTGGGGGCGGAGGGGCGTGGCAAAATGTTTGTACCGTATACGAAGCTAGACCGCTGGACCGATCCTTCTGAAACTTTGTCAGCATGTTACTGAAACTCCAGCATAAATAATAGGAATTTTTTTTTCGTCCACGCCTACTTTAATACCCATTTTTTAATAATATAAAAATCTAAATGTTTCCGAATAAACTCAAAAACGAGTCAACTGATATTCATGAAAATTGGCATATATATGTAATTTGGTCCAACTTATATGATAGGATAGTTATTATTTAAATTAATGGCCCGGGGGGGGAGGGGCGTGGCAAAGTGTTTGTACCGTATACGAAGCTAGACCGCTGGACCGATCTCCGTAACTCAAGAACTACTGCAGCGTAATTCAAGAACTACTGCACCGATGTTGACTAAACTTCTTATACATGCTTTCTAAGGCGTAAGTAGTGTTTCTGTGTAGTTTAAAGTTTGTCAGACAGATGGCGCCATATTTAGTTTTTTTGTGTTTTTGCACCGTAACTGAAGAATTACTGCACCGATGCTGACAAAACTTTATATACATGCTCCATGGGGCGTGAGGAGCGTTTCTGTGTAGTTTGAAGTTTGTCCGACAGATGGCGCCATATTTAGTGTTTTTGTGTTTTTGCACCGTAACTCAAGAACTACTGCACCGATGCTGACAAAACTTTATGTAAATGCTTTATGAGGCGTGAGGAGTGTTTCTGTGTAGTTTGAAGTTCGTCCGGCAGATGGCGCAATATTTATTTTATTCGTGGGCAAAATCCAATTTTAATATTGTACCACCAATGCCATATACAACACTAATGTTTGCTTAGGGCCAGCAACGCGGACCGGGGTCAGCTAGTATATATATATATATAAATGTATATGAAATAGTGACTTATCTTAGAAAGAACTTAGTACATAGGACACGCCACTGACTGACGGCAATCCGGGGAAAATAGGACATCCCAATATGTATACCTAAAAAAAAAAAGGAAAAACATTTTTTTATTATAAAGAAAATTTAAAATTCAAAATTTCAATTTGATTGTATTGTTATAAAAACAGCTTGATTAAAATTAGTTTTGTGATTTCACATATATATTTTTTTATAAGATTTACCTTTTGTTACCTTTTTCATTGTTCGGTAGTGATTTCAAAATATTAATCTGCAAGTAAAATTTTTTATTAATTCTAATTATAAATTAAAACACAAATATGTATACAATTTTTCTTTTGAATCGCTAGAAGACTTTTTATTAACAGGATGGAACTATAAACTTTGTTGCGGAAAGGTAAGTAAGGTAAAGTAGAGTTTCCTAAGTGTGACGCGCGTTAAGGGACATCGTAGACTGAGTGCGATGTCAAGGAGAGGTCATCTGGCTTCTAAGGGGAGGGTTGAAGGCCGTGGCATAACACCTGCCAGGCGAATTTGGTCGTTTGTGTGTGTAGGTATCCAGGAAGGTAATTAAGATTTGCATCGGGCTCCAAACTTTTTTTGTACCACTTAAATTTTTTTTTGCTTCCATTTATGGAATATTGGCTGGCATGATTTTTTTTTGTTGACTGTTGTAGATGCTGGAGCTCCAGATGGATTTGCAAGAACCACCCCAAGACGGCAAGCCTTAGCCGGGGATACGCCAGCATGACAGCTCGGCCAATCATCTGGCAACCACCACGTCCATATGGTTTCATTCCCATTTGTCACCACACAAATATTTTAGACTACAACATCATTACAAAAATGGCGCCCAACGTGGGGCCCGAAGCAAGTCCTGAAAGCAAAAAGTTTTTTTTTATTTCAATTAAATTTTTTTATTACATTGTTTGATTTTTCTTTTTACGTATGACCTGCTAGGTAATAAGAGTCTCGAGCAGCCGCGACGATTTTAAGAGAAAGAAAAACTGTCTTATTTTACAAATTTTCTTTATTCAGGCTGGATTTTTCAAAGCGCCATGGCTTTCACCATTAGCGCATATGCAAGTCCCGACACTTGAGTCATAAGAACTGAGGCCGCGTTGCGACATAATGTGAAAATGGTGAGGTCAGGTGATTTGGCAGATCTAGAAAATTTTTATCATGTTGCAGCAGTCTGAGTCTTAGAGATTTTTTTTAGAAACTTCAAGTTTTCATATTATTATTTTTTTTAATTACTCAGCTGCTGGAAAATGATAAAGATCTGATAAAAGATTTGTTTTCCTTGTGAAATATATTAAAAATTTTTAACAATTTTTTTATTGAGTTTTACTTACGTTTTTTTAAATTTTCCTTCGTGCAGAAAAACATCACCTCCGGTAAAGTTGCGGTCAGTCCTTAGAGACGAGTTTGATATTCTCTATAGTTGCTACACTCCTTTTACTGGCAGTACATAACAACATACATACATATAGGGCCATAACCATAGTCACAGAATAAAGTCGGTTCGTTTTAGAAACAACTTAAAATTAAAAACCTGTTTCTAAATATTTTTCTACTATAGTCAAAAGCAAAGTGTGTGTTAAGTTGAACCGACTTTAACTGGGTGTCACAACAAATATGGGAAATTTTTCATACGATCGAAAACATAATATAAGAAAGTGGCATCTCTCTCTCATCTCTCTCTCATCTGATACTGTGTTATGAAAAAGGGTTAAATTTAATAAAAAGATAAAATAAAACAACCGAACATAAAAACAATTTAACAAATAAATAATATAGAGAAAATTTAAAAGGTATTGGTATTTTGTATTATTTTAATACAATAAACTATTAATTTATTGGATTATAAATTATTTATAGAAACAAAAGAAGCCAAGAGATAGAAATTCATACATACATACAAATGTGTACATACATTCATATTTTCTCTTTTATTTTAATGCGTTTTGTCTTGAACTAAAGAGCCAGAGTCGATGCTAATCTAGTTAAAAACAGCTTCAGCATGTTTTAATTTTAGAACCGACTTTTTCCTTTAAAGTGCAGTTTTTCTCGTCTATGGTAGGTCGAAAGTTCATTTTTTTAAAAAAGTGAATTCTAAAACTAAAAAAGTATACTTTTTTGTTGACTATGGTTATGGCCCATAGTGTTTAATTTTCGATTCCTTTTTTTTGTGCTTTAAAAATTATCTTCTGAAATTAGATAATAATAAAAAATTAATAAACATACACACACTACGACTAAATTCAAAGAATACTTACGTCACCTGGAAACTTTTACTTTTACCCGAACACTGCCGCACATACATATATTTAATATATATATTTTTAAAATTTTCTCCTTTTTCCTTAGGAGAAACATATCGTACCATTTTGGATACGAGGTTGATTTTTTTCCTATAATTTTGTTTTTTTTGTTCTCCACAGGAGAACGATTTTTTTTATATTCGTTCGATTTTTTTTCTAGTGATCGATACAGGTCAAGTAGTACCATATACTTTTTATATTTTTTTATTTTTCTTACTTTTTTCAATATTTTGGAAACGAGAGCAGTTTGGCTCGTAATTGAATTTTTATTTATTTATATAATTATCATTTTTTTTGCTTTTGAGAAATGGTTTTAACCCGAAGTCTGAGTAGGAACTTGGGTAATATGGCTACAACCTGTGCTGTTACTTGTGGGTCTATGACCGCTACAATAGTAACGTCAGCCACGGGTACAGTGACTACCTTCTCAACAATAAATAATCCAGTTCTGGCTACCTCAGTAGCGCATGACTTAACAGCCAGCTCAGATAGTGCGGAACAGACAGTAGAGTCACCAAGTTTTTAAGCCGCCAGGGCTCAAGACACTCGTACCGAAAGGCGAGCAGATTTTTCATTCAGTCCAATAGCCGAAGCTCCTTGCGATGCAATTAACATTCAGCAGGTAGTTGAGGCCACAGTGGGCATGTGCCAAGCTGATTGGTTGAAAAAAGTAGATAGCAAAATTGAAAGAGCACTAGGTGAATTAAAAGATGCGTTAAGAGCAGCCGCGGGTAATCAAGCATCACCACATCCGCCTGGCATTTCTCCGGTAATAGGGTCTATGCAGCAAACAACTCCGCAGCAGTTGTTATATACCCTGCCGTGATTGGGCACGTTTTTACCCAACAACAACAGCAACAAAATAATTTTATGATTTATCCAGCACCACGATATGCAGAGCCACCTAGAGTTATTGAAAGTGTACCAGGCGAAGCAGTACCACCACGGGCGATTGCTCATCCACCCCCGGTTACACAGGCAACATACGCATAGTTTACGGCACACGATTTACGACAACAACCACAGTTGGGTGCGACTCAACAACAGGTGAGACACCCACCAGCAACACCCACCACGCCTACTTTAACGCCCATTTTTTAATAATATAAAAATCTAAATGTTTCCGAATAAACTCAAAAACGAGTCAACTGATATTCATGAAAATTGGCATATATATGTAATTTGGTCCAACTTATATGATAGGATAGTTATTATTTAAATTAATGGCCCGGGGGGGGAGGGGCGTGGCAAAGTGTTTGTACCGTATACGAAGCTGGACCGCTGGACCGATCTCCGTAACTCAAGAACTACTGCAGCGTAACTCAAGAACTACTGCACCGATGTTGACTAAACTTCTTATACATGCTTTCTAAGGCGTAAGTAGTGTTTCTGTGTAGTTTAAAGTTTGTCCGACAGATGGCGCCATATTTAGTTTTTTTGTGTTTTTGCACCGTAACTGAAGAATTACTGCACCGATGCTGACAAAACTTTATATACATGCTCTATGGGGCGTGAGGAGCGTTTCTGTGTAGTTTGAAGTTTGTCCGACAGATGGCGCCATATATAGTGTTTTTGTGTTTTTGCACCGTAACTCAAGAACTACTGCACCGATGCTGACAAAACCTTATGTAAATGCTTTATGAGGCGTGAGGAGTGTTTCTGTGTAGTTTGAAGTTCGTCCGGCAGATGGCGCAATATTTATTTTATTCGTGGGCAAAATCCAATTTTAATATTGTACCACCAATGCCATATACAACACTAATGTTTGCTTAGGGCCAGCAACGCGGACCGGGGTCAGCTAGTATATATATATAAATGTATATGAAATAGTGACTTATCTTAGAAAGAACTTAGTACATAGGACACGCCACTGACTGACGGCAATCCGGGGAAAATAGGACATCCCAATATGTATACCTAAAAAAAAAGGAAAAACATTTTTTTATTATAAAGAAAATTTAAAATTCAAAATTTCAATTTGATTGTATTGTTATAAAAACAGCTTGATTAAAATTAGTTTTGTGATTTCACATATATATTTTTTTATAAGATTTACCTTTTGTTACCTTTTTCATTGTTCGGTAGTGATTTCAAAATATTAATCTGCAAGTAAAATTTTTTATTAATTATAATTATAAATTAAAACACAAATATGTATACAATTTTTCTTTTGAATCGCTAGAAGACTTTTTATTAACAGGATGGAACTATAAACTTTGTTGCGGAAAGGTAAGTAAGGTAAAGTAGAGTTTCCTAAGTGTGACGCGCGTTAAGGGACATCGTAGACTGAGTGCGATGTCAAGGAGAGGTCATCTGGCTTCTAAGGGGAGGGTTGAAGGCCGTGGCATAACACCTGCCAGGCGAATTTGGTCGTTTGTGTGTGTAGGTATCCAGGAAGGTAATTAAGATTTGCATCGGGCTCCAAACTTTTTTTGTACCACTTAAATTTTTTTTTGCTTCCATTTATGGAATATTGGCTGGCATGATTTTTTTTTGTTGACTGTTGTAGATGCTGGAGCTCCAGATGGATTTGCAAGAACCACCCCAAGACGGCGAGCCTTAGCCGGGGATACGCCAGCATGACAGCTCGGCCAATCATCTGGCAACCTTCACGTCCATATGGTTTCATTCCCATTTGTCACCACACAAATATTTTAGACTACAACATCATTACAAAAATGGCGCCCAACGTGGGGCCCGAAGCAAGTCCTGAAAGCAAAAAGTTTTTTTTTATTTCAATTAAATTTTTTTATTACATTGTTTGATTTTTCTTTTTACGTATGACCTGCTAGGTAATAAGAGTCCGAGCAGCCGCGACGATTTTAAGAGAAAGAAAAACTGTCTTATTTTACAAATTTTCTTTATTCAGGCTGGATTTTTCAAAGCGCCATGGCTTTCACCATTAGCGCATATGCAAGTCCCGACACTTGAGTCATAAGAACTGAGGCCGCGTTGCGACATAATGTGAAAATGGTGAGGTCAGGTGATTTGGCAGATCTAGAAAATTTTTATCATGTTGCAGCAGTCTGAGTCTTAGAGATTTTTTTTAGAAACTTCAAGTTTTCATATTATTATTTTTTTTAATTACTCAGCTGCTGGAAAATGATAAAGATCTGATAAAAGATTTGTTTTCCTTGTGAAATATATTAAAAATTTTTTAAAATTTTTTTATTGAGTTTTACTTACGTTTTTTTAAATTTTCCTTCGTGCAGAAAAACATCACCTCCGGTAAAGTTGCGGTCAGTCCTTAGAGACGAGTTTGATATTCTCTATAGTTGCTACACTCCTTTTACTGGCAGTACATAACAACATACATACATATAGGGCCATAACCATAGTCACAGAATAAAGTCGGTTCGTTTTAGAAACAACTTAAAATTAAAAACCTGTTTCTAAATATTTTTCTACTATAGTCAAAAGCAAAGTGTGTGTTAAGTTGAACCGACTTTAACTGGGTGTCACAACAAATATGGGAAATTTTTCATACGATCGAAAACATAATATAAGAAAGTGGCATCTCTCTCTCATCTGATACTGTGTTATGAAAAAGGGTTAAATTTAATAAAAAGATAAAATAAAACAACCGAACATAAAAACAATTTAACAAATAAATAATATAGAGAAAATTTAAAAGGTATTGGTATTTTGTATTATTTTAATACAATAAACTATTAATTAATTGGATTATAAATTATTTATAGAAACAAAAGAAGCCAAGAGATAGAAATTCATACATACATACAAATGTGTACATACATTCATATTTTCTCTTTTATTTTAATGCGTTTTGTCTTGAACTAAAGAGCCAGAGTCGATGCTAATCTAGTTAAAAACAGCTTCAGCATGTTTTAATTTTAGAACCGACTTTTTCCTTTAAAGTGCAGTTTTTCTCGTCTATGGTAGGTCGAAAGTTCATTTTTTTAAAAAAGTGAATTCTAAAACTAAAAAAGTATACTTTTTTGTTGACTATGGTTATGGCCCATAGTGTTTAATTTTCGATTCCTTTTTTTTGTGCTTTAAAAATTATCTTCTGAAATTAGATAATAATAAAAAATTAATAAACATACACACACTACGACTAAATTCAAAGAATACTTACGTCACCTGGAAACTTTTACTTTTACCCGAACACTGCCGCACATACATATATTTAATATATATATTTTTAAAATTTTCTCCTTTTTCCTTAGGAGAAACATATCGTACCATTTTGGATACGAGGTTGATTTTTTTCCTATAATTTTGTTTTTTTTTGTTCTCCACAGGAGAGCGATTTTTTTTATATTCGTTCGATTTTTTTTCTAGTGATCGATACAGGTCAAGTAGTACCATAAACTTTTTATATTTTTTTATTTTTCCTACTTTTTTCAATATTTTGGAAACGAGAGCAGTTTGGCTCGTAATTGAATTTTTATTTATTTATATAATTATCATTTTTTTTGCTTTTGAGAAATGGTTTTAACCCGAAGTCTGAGTAGGAACTTGGGTAATATGGCTACAACCTGTGCTGTTACTTGTGGGTCTATGACCGCTACAATAGTAACGTCAGCCACGGGTACAGTGACTACCTTCTCAACAATAAATAATCCAGTTCTGGCTACCTCAGTAGCGCATGACTTAACAGCCAGCTCAGATAGTGCGGAACAGACAGTAGAGTCACCAAGTTTTTAAGCCGCCAGGGCTCAAGACACTCGTACCGAAAGGCGAGCAGATTTTTCATTCAGTCCAATAGCCGAAGCTCCTTGCGATGCAATTAACATTCAGCAGGTAGTTGAGGCCACAGTGGGCATGTGCCAAGCTGATTGGTTGAAAAAAGTAGATAGCAAAATTGAAAGAGCACTAGGTGAATTAAAAGATGCGTTAAGAGCAGCCGCGGGTAATCAAGCATCACCACATCCGCCTGGCATTTCTCCGGTAATAGGGTCTATGCAGCAAACAACTCCGCAGCAGTTGTTATATACCCTGCCGTGATTGGGCACGTTTTTACCCAACAACAACAGCAACAAAATAATTTTATGATTTATCCAGCACCACGATATGCAGAGCCACCTAGAGTTATTGAAAGTGTACCAGGCGAAGCAGTACCACCACGGGCGATTGCTCATCCACCCCCGGTTACACAGGCAACATACGCATAGTTTACGGCACACGATTTACGACAACAACCACAGTTGGGTGCGACTCAACAACAGGTGAGACACCCACCAGCAACACATTTTGACAGATAACGCACAGTCAGTACACATGCCGCCACAATATGGGCAATATCCACTACATCATCAACCTTCGTTGCAGCGTCCAGCGGGGAATAATCCACAGCCAAGCCATCCACAGGGGGCTTGGGCTGCACCAATTTATTACAAGCGACAACCCCAGGAATATCCGCAGGCAATTTCTAGACAAAGTCATGAACCTCTAGATAGGTATAAACTAGCCAAATGGGGACTAAAATTTGATGGCACCAGTAAGACCATGAATGTCCAGGAAATAATTTTTCGAGTGGGAGCGCTGAGGAGAGACTATGATTGTCCTGATAATGAAATTCTCAGAAATTTTCACTTGTTACTGGAAGGACCAGCGCTAGATTGGTACTGTGACCACAGAAAAATAGTCCTTATTAGTATATGGGAGGAGTTGGAAAAGGCTTTGTTGGAAAGATATAGGTGCTTCGAAAAAGAATACCAGGTACAAATGAAGATTCTGAATCGTCGTCAGCAGCCGAACGAAGCGTTTGATGATTTTTGTAACGCCGTAATAAAATTGCGTAACCATCAAAAAACCCCGTACGAGGAAGAGCAGTTGGTGAAAATTATGAGGAGTAATCTGAAACCATCCCTGGCACAGATGATGTTCTCAGTAAATTTGAGAACGTTATCAGAATTTTGTCGAGAGGTGAGGCGCGCTGAAAATTTTATTTCAAATCAGAGGCAGCTCTATCAGCAGCGAGCAAATTACCAGCCCAGAGAAAATAAAATCGTATATGAGGACGAAACTTTTCCTCTAATAGATTTAGAAGTAGACGCACTACGCTCTGCAAATAATTATACCTGCTGGAACTGTAGGGTGGTGGACCATAGCTTTGTGGACTGTCCTCAGCCAGTCACACGTATTTTTTGCTTTAGATGTGGTAAGGATAACGTGGTGGCCCCTAAGTTTCCGAAATGTCAGGGAAACCGCACTCAGAACACGTCCCGAACTGGCGAGACGCGTTCGACCGAAGTTTAAGTCCAGTTTTGAATCAACAAACTGAAAAAGTGGTGAGTAGTTGTAGGATTTTAGAAAATAAGGATAAATTAGTTAAAAATTTTAATCGCGACGTAAAATTAAGGGAGTTAAACCTCTTCACGTCAGAATACGTGAGTACAATGAGGCAAAATGCAGAATTTTTGGAAATGTCTCAAGCAAAATAAAAAAGGCGCGTGAGAGGTATAAGTTACGCAGGAAAGTGGGGCGTGAAATTTCTATCGCTTCGCTGTACGAAGGGACGGATTCTCGCCATTACACCAAAATTGCTTTAGGTGGTTGCGAAATAGAAGGACTTCTAGACAGTGGGGCCACTGTATCGTGTTTAGGCCACAATTGTCTAGATTTTGTAAAGAAGGCAAGCCTTAAAATCCACAATTTCGCGACTTCCATAAAAAATGCCGACGGTACCGCGCATAAAATAGTAGGCCGCGTTCGGGCACAAGTTACGTTTGGCCAGACAACGCAGGTCATAACGTTTTATTTAGTGCCTACTTTGAGTCGTGAGTTATTTTTGGGTGTCGGTTTTATGAAGGTTTTTAAAATGTTTGCCAACCTCGATAGTCTCACGACAAATGGAATAAGTCTCATTGAAGAGACAGAAAGTGATGCAGATATAGTGACTAATAAGTTGACAGATGAACAACAACAGAAATTAGATTCAGTCATATCGTTGTTCCCCTGCTTCAGTAATATAGACACGCGAGACGCAACCCCAGTGAAGGACCAGCACTATCCTGTTTCCCCGGCAGTGCAAAAACTAATGTACGCAGAGCTTGATAGGATGCTTGGCCTTGGTGTCATTGAGCTTACGAAAGTCCATGGATTCATCCAGTGACTTTATTTCGCAAGAGCGAAAAGAACCGGCTGTGTCTGGACGCTCTAAAGCTCAATGCACTGACGGTCAAGGATGCCTATCCTCTGTCCCACATTAAGGGTTTGCTTAGCCGCTTGGGAGACACGATTTTTATTTCTAGTGTCGACCTGAAAGACGCATTCTGACAGATCCCACTGGATCAGTCTAGTAGGGAAAAAACTGCCTACTTAGATGACCTTCTGGTGGTGTCTCCAGATTTTGCGACACACTTGGAGTTGTTGTCTCGTGGTGCTAATAGTCTGACAAAAGCAGGTTTGACCATCAATGTGGCAAACTCTAAATTCTGCTTTAAAGAGTTAAGATATCTGGGTTATATGGTAGGAGGTGGTAAACTTAAACCTGATCCGGCGAAGGTGGAAACGATTACTCGTTTTGCCTACCCTAAAACAGCTAAACAGGTGCGGAGTTTCATGGGCGCACCAGGCTGGTATGGAAAATTTATACCAGACTATGCTACTATTGCAGCTCCAATCTTTGACACGCTAAAGAAGGGAAAGCAATTCAAGTTTTCAGATGAAGCCAAAGCTGCGTTTGATCGCCTCAAAAATGCTCTGATTTCGAGCCCACTTCTCAATCACCCAGATTTCTCCCGGCATTTTTACGTTCAGTGTGACGCGTCAGATGTGGGGGCTGGAGCTGTTCTTTTTCAGAAAGACGATTCTGGCGAAGAACACCCCATTGCCTTTTTCTCACACAAATTGACATCGGCACAGAAGAATTATTCTGTGACTCAACGTGAATGCTTGGCGGTGGTCCAGGCGATTAAGAAGTTTAGGTCCTACATAGAACCTATGCCTTTCTCCGTGATAACCGACCACAGTAGTCTTAAGTGGCTTATGTCACATAAAGATCTCACTGGTCGTTTAGCTAGGTGGAGCCTACATCTCCAGTCGTATGATTTCACGATAGAGCATAGGCAGGGGAAGCAAAATGTAGTACCCGATACCCTATCGCGTTACGAAATGGATGAAGTCTCGGCAGATGTAGAAGGGTTTGTCGATCTCAACTCAAGTGCTTTTAAATCCAGTGACTATTTGGAATTAATACTACTATAGAAAAAAATTCTGCTCAGTTGCCTGATTTAAAAGTAGTTGAGGGATTTGTTTACAAAAGAGCACGACCTAATGATGGACTGGTAATTTCTTTTTTTTTTTTAATGCATGATTTTTATTTATTGTATCTTCATATATGAACTAACAATAAGTATTCAAATCTTAAATCTAAAAAATATAATATGGCCCGACCAATGTCGGACATAAGCTTAGTAGTAGTTATATATAATACATATGTAAGTAGTGATAATCAAAAGGAAAAAAATAAAAGTATTTTCAAGAAGTCCCATCTGGAGTGCTGTGAAAAAGAGCCATTGTGTCCCTCTTTTTTAGGCGGATGTGTCCAGTAAAGTTCAAAATATTACGGGCAAGCGGATTAGGATGTGACTCGAGTTTTGTTAAATATTTGCCAGCGTATTTTGCAATTTCTTCAGTCACTAGTGGCATATTCAAATCACGATGTATATTTGAATTTTTGATGTAGCATGGAGCCGATGTTATCATGCGTAAAATTTTATTTTGCCTGCGTTGAATTTTCTCTACATTTGAATCTGAAGCAGTGCCCCATAGTTGAATTCCGTAGCACCATATTGGCTTTAAAAGCGACTTGTATATTAAAAGTTTACAGTCTAGGCTAAGTGTTGAATTTCGACCAATCAGCCAATGTACCTGAGTTAGTTTAAGTTTCATTTGAGTTAACTTAGAATCAATGTGGTGTTTCCATGTAAGTCGTCGATCAAGGTGTATACCAAGATATTTCACATGTGAATGTTGAGAAACAACTTGATTGTTAATCCGAATGGGGGAACAAGTATCTCTTCGTAAAGTAAATATTACTTGAACACACTTTTGTTCATTGAACTTGATTCTCCATAAGTTTAACCATAGTTCCAGCTGGGTAATGTGTTCCTGGAGTTTGCGGGATGCCTCATCAGGGTTTTCATGCATACTAAGGCAGGCTGTATCGTCGGCAAATGTGGAAGTATGGTACTATTGCTCACAGGCATATCACAAGTATAAATTAAATATAAAACTGGTCCCAGTATACTCCCCTGTGGCACACTAGATGAAATTGTTTCAGGCCTACTTGTAAAGTCTCCTTCCGCAACAGTAAACTTACGGGAAATAATGTAACTTTCCAAAAGATTTAAAATGTTTATTGGTAAGTAAGTCTTCAATTTTAATATTAGGCCTTCATGCCACACTTTATCAAATGCCTGGGAAATGTCTATAAACAGCGCAGAACAATACTTTTTTTCCTCAAAAGTTCTTCTTATAAATTGAACCAATCTGTGAGTATGTTCAATGGTGCTATGCTGACTTCTAAAACCAAATTGATGGTCTGGTATGCACCCACTACTAATTAGAATGGGGGACAATTTTGTTTTGAGCAGTTTTTCGAAAAGCTTTGACATTGTAGATAGTAGACTTATTGGCCTATATGACTCAGCCTTTGTTATATCTTTGCCCGGCTTTGGAATCATTTTAACCTTGGCAAGTTTCCAGTTGTGTGGATAATACTCCAGTCGTAAAATAGCATTAAATATGAATAACAGGATTCTCATTGCAATACGAGGCAAGTTCATCAGCATCTGATTACTAATTCCATCAATACCCGGAGCTTTCTTCGGGTTGAGTTCGGCAATTAATGTTTGTAAATCACTCGTCTTAAACTTTATGTGTTGAGGGGGTAGAGCGACTATATTCGGCAAATCAGCAACATCAGTACATATTTTTGGCGTAAAAACGAATTTTAAGTGCTCAGCAAATATTTTACCTTTTTCAGTATCGCTTCTTGCCCAACCTCCGGTAGATGTGCGTAGAGGTGGCTTATACTCAACGGGTGTTTTAAGCTTTCTGGCAGCGCGCCACAAAGAGTAATTAGACGCCGGTGTAACATCAAGACCCTCCAGATAATTTTTAAGAGATGCAATTTTTTCAGATGCAAGCAACTCTTGGAGTCGTTTAGTGCACTCTTTAAATCTGATTTTATTTTGTGGTGATCTGTGCTGTTGCCATTCCCTTCTAGCCCTTCTTTTTTCACGTACGGTACGAGACGTTCAATGTCTGTAGAATAAATTTTATTAAACCCAATCTGCGGATGGGAGATAATGGCATGTTCAGCAGCCTGTTTAATATTCTCGCTGAGATTGGCAATGTTCGATTCAATATCATCGGGTGTTCTAAGCGTAATGTTTTCCGTACAATGACTGCTGAGATATTTTTTGAACCCCAGCCAATTTACACGATTGATCATCTTCACATATGGGTCAGGTAAGTTACTTCTTAATGGGCTACAAATTGTGATGATCGTCGGGGAGTGATCGGACGAGAGATCAAGAGAAGCTTGAACTTGAATTAAATCCCTAGAGATATTTTTTATGACGCCAAAATCTATAACATCTGGAATTTTTTGTATGTCAGTAGGCCAATAAGTGGGCTCCCCACTCGAAATGACATCCAAGCCCATTTTTGAAATAGTGTTGAACAATGCTCGACCTCTGGGTATAACAAGGCGCGAACCCCAGAACGTATGTTTCGCTTTGTAGTCTCCAGCTGCTACAAAACAAGGTCCAAGAGATTTGTAGAAATCCTCATATTGATTCTCAGTGATTGAAATTCTGGGAGGGGAGTAAATTGATGATATAACGAAATTTGAACAAAAACTTTCAATGCCAATATTTGTTGCTTGTAGGTATTCTTCACAAATGTTATCAAGAACATAGTGCTTGAGTCTTGACTTTATTAGAATTGCTGATCCACCGCAAGCCCTTCCTCTAGGGTCCTTTGTATCATATATAGTGTAGCCATAAATTTTAAAAAGACTTCTCGAAGTCAAATGAGTCTCAGATACTAACATTATATCAATGTTTTTCTCCGTGAGGAAGTGCTCAAGTTCATTTTTATGTTGGCGAATGCCGTTTGCGTTCCAGAAACATATTGTTAACGTGTTCATGGCTTATTAAGTATTGCTTGAAGCAGAGTATTCTGCATTCGCAACATTTCTTGCATCATGCAAGAAAATTGTTTATAGTTTGCACAAGATTTTCAATAGTGGCTTCAAGGCGATTAAAATTAAAGTTTGAGTTTGTATTTGGTGAATTATTTTGCGGTGAAACATTTTGTGTCGGAATAGAACTAGCCTTAGCAGCATCTGCATACGATACACGGGAAGTAACTGGTTGGCTCATTTGCTGAAAAGTGGCAGAGTAAGCGTTTGCTGATTGAGCTGGAGCTAATTTAGGTTTTTGCACCATAGTCTTCTTTACAAAAGAGTACACAGGACAACCTCTGTAGTTAGCGGAGTGATTACCTCCACAATTACTGCATTTTTTATCACTTTGATCTTTTGGTTTGTTGCAGCTAGCGGTGCCATGTAATTCGCCGCACACAACACAAACAGAGGGTAAATTGCAGTATGTTTTTGTATGGCCATATTCTTGGCAATTATGGCACTGTACAGGACCTGAACGCTTATGTGGCTCTTCAACTGTGATTTTTCGGTACAAGAGGTAAATTATAAATTGGATGCGTCTCATTTTTTTCAATTTTATATCATTAGGTTCTAATTCAACACGAAATAGGGGTTGGGGAATCTTTTCTCTATTTATTATATTGGACACATTTTTTACCTTGAACCCCTGGAGGACGAGTGCATCTTTTATTTCTTCGGGGACAACATAAGAATCTATGCCCTTCAATGGACTGGTAATGAATGAGGACTTCTCATGGAAATTCTGGGTCCCTCATGAATTAACCAAATACATCATAGAAAAGTCACACAATTCACCACTAGCTTGTCACGGAGGCGTTGGAAAAACTCTTCGACGAGTCAAAGAGTATTTTCACTGGCCAAATCAAAACGCGTAAGTTCGAGATTTCGCTGCAAATTGTGAAATCTGCAAGGAAACGAAACCTAGTAATAAAACGCTACGACCACCAATGGGAGCAGAAACGATTAGCGAGCGTCCGTTTAAAAGAATTTTTGTAGATTTTCTCGGTCCTTATCCGCGCTCAAAGAACAGTAAGTTTCATTTTTATCGTTTTAGATCATCTAACAAAATTTGTTCTATTAAAAGCTCTGCCAAAAGCCAATACAAAAAACATAATAAAATTTTTAATAGCTGAAGTGTTTCATAAGTTTGGAACGCCAGAGACTATTGTCAAGCAAGGAATTCGCAGAGCTCGTGAAAAATTTTGGCGTTAGACACGTGCGAACAGCAATTCATTCTCCGCAAGCTAACGCGTCCGAGCGAACAAATCAGTTAATTTGGTGTTACACCGTATTATGCATTGTTTGGGATGAACGCGATTGGACACGGTAGTATGTACAACTTAGCCAGAAAACTCGAAAGCCTAAATGACCCCGAGCTCAATATTATAACAAAATCAGAGAAAATGTCACTAGTAAAACAAAAAATACGCGAAACAATACATAAAGCCTGCCTACGTAACAAATCAACGTATAATACAAG
Organism: Tachina lurida; assembly: GCA_944452675.1. Taxonomy (NCBI): domain Eukaryota; kingdom Metazoa; phylum Arthropoda; class Insecta; order Diptera; family Tachinidae; genus Tachina; species Tachina lurida. The sequence continues at coordinate 97,863,127 of OX101752.1, forward strand.
ATGTCGAAATGTTAAATTTGTCCCGGGACAAGAAATATACCGGCGAAATTTCCAACAAAGCGATTTCAAAAGCCGATTTAATGCAAAACTTGCACGGAAATTTTTGAAATGTCGCGTCAGAAAACCGATTGGAAACAGTATCTATGAAATAAAAGATTTTCAAGGAAAATCGCTGGGGGTATTTCACGCCAAAGACTTGAAGCAATAGCTTTAATATCTTTGGTGGTTCTAGTCCCAGCAATTTTCTGAACAATCGTCTAAGCATTTAAAGCAATTAGGTCGTAAGAACATCAATTCGTGAAAACTTGTCTGTAATTTTCTCTAATAATACGTCAATCAATTTTCATGCTTATTTACCAAGGTTGGAAACCGAAAAAAATAACGGTATCGGTATTGATACCGGTACAATTATTTTTTAAATTTCGGTATCGGTAGCGGTATCGGCATTTTTTTATTTCGGTATCGGTATTACCGGTACATACCGTTATCGAGTTTATAATACCGGTATACCGATATTACTGATAAATTTATTATTTCAGGCATAACAAAGAATCTTTTTTTATTAAATTACTTCAAAAAGGGAGTATTTTTACATTAACATATGTACTATTATAAAAGCATACAAACTTATTTGTTTCTATATATGTTTTTATACTATTATTAAAAAATAATTTATTAAAAAAGTGAAACAAGGAGACTGCAGTCCAAACTTTGCATATACATATAAAGTATACATTTTGGTTAATTAAACAAAATAGTAAAAATAAAACTTTTGTCTATACTGATATATTACACTGTGTGACAAATTTTGATGAAATCGAAATACCTGGGACATGTCACTATTTTTCTGCTAGGTATTGTCGAGTATAACAATAGAAATTGTATTTGAAATTTTCCAGACACTTCCAAAATCTTGAGTTACGGGTAAAAACCGGTTTTTCGTAACCGTAGACACTTATAAACCTCCAACTAACTTAAATATCAAACGATTTAAAATTTATAAACGGATACAGAAAGAAGAGACTAAGACCTTTTGAACCATATATGTAGATTTATCTTGTTTCAGTAAATTTCAAATAAGTCTTTATTTTTTCACCAAATATGATTTCTTCGGTTTTTCCGACATTTTTCTACTTTAGACACGTTCTTAGGCAATATTTTTGTTTATAACTTTGTTTATCAAACATAATTGAATAAGAGTAATTCACAGGACTATTTTAAATATTTTGTTAGAAGACTTTTTGTTAAGAAACTTCCTGTATGATGTATTTCGCGTTCTATTTATACGCTTTCGGTGTATTTAAGCTTCCAGGATGATGAAAGTACAATTTAATAGATGTAGTATATAAACACAGAGTACAAAATTGGTATAACAGTGGTCGCCAAAATGTCTTCCTTCATTTTAAAAGTACTTTTCTTCACCTCAAGAGGAATCTTTAACTTCAAATATAAAAGTTTAGAAGTCTTTTCTCTACCAACCTTATATATTACGGTGAAGTGTGTAAACAAGACCAACACCAAAGAAAGAACGTTAATTGAAATATATTTTTGCAATTTTTGCACATATTACGTTTTACAGCTCAACTAAGTTGGATTGAAACTGAAACAACTTAACTTTTAAAAAACTGTTTTTTTTGGTATTCTGAATAACAACTAATTTTAGTAGACTTCGAAACAATGCACAAAAAAGAAAGGTTCTTATCTATGCTATATGTTTTGAAACCATAGTATCCATTAAAAAACATTTTAAATATTTTTAGTTTTGGCCTTGCTATTTTTTCTTGAGATTCTATGTTTTATGAACATGGCAATAATATTGGTTGAAAAATGGGATTGGTTGGCGTCTGGAATAGTAAAGCAAAACGAACACAATGGTCGAAATAAAAACCAAAATACAACTGATGAACAGCAGTTGTCTTGTCTCATGGTGAAAAAAGTTGTAATACGTAATAAAAATTTGGCAACTACAACTCAACTATCATTTATTTTTTGTCCGGAATCGGTATACCGGTACGTACCGGTATAGACGTAAACGGTAATCTGGATACCGATATTTTCTAAGTGAAATGGATTTCGGTATCGGTAACGATACCGGTATCTAATTTTAGCGGTATTTGAATCGGTATCGGTATTTTTACGATACCGTTTGCCAACCTTGTTATTTACTAATGTTTTACCTAAATAATCTAAAATAAATCACTCGCCATTATTCTAGTTTGTTGATTCCAATGCCGCATATCAGTCATCTTGTTGAAGAATGCATTATTAGTCTGTCGTAAATCTGTAAAGCAACAAAAATGACTTTAATTTTTTCTCAAAATTTTTTGTTATATGAAATTTTTTTTTTATATATTTGGGTTGAGGACCCACTCACACATTGGATTTATATCGGGTGCTCGTCCATATATTTTTTGTACATTACTCAGGTATCCTTGAATTCACAGTACCTATATGAAGTATACATAAGTCTATTAGAATAGATAAAACAAAGCGTTTAAAGAGGTATTCAGGAAATAAATGAAGCCTTCTAAAAGGTGTCAAATACTTGGAGGTTTTCAATTGATTACTTTACAACACTTTTAGCAAGTTTCATTTTATTTTTTTTGAGTAATTTCTCTTTAATTAGCAAAAAAAAATAATTTATATATTTTTTTTTTACATTTATTTTAGATAAAATTTTTTTTATATTTTTCCTACAGAAACCCAAAAGGTATTTCCCGCCAAGCATCTGTGGTACTTGGTGGACTTAGTCCTTGTGTTTCTGCCTACCTTTAGGGTGAGCATTAAATAGGTATATTTTCCTTTCCTGTTCTTGTTTTGCTGTAGATTTTTACTTTGTTTAAGTTGGCTTTAACTTTAAACAGAACTATCGTTTTTTTTACTTGTTTTACTACAATCACCATCAATCACGGGGCACGTAAAAATTCATTTTTTGTTGTAATGGCACTGCTGTTGATATTGCTTACTTTATTCTTTCTGAACTTAGAAATTTTTACAGTTTAATTGGTACTTGCATACCTTTTTAGCTAAATGCTCAAAGGAAACATCGTTTGTACAACCAAATAGCTTACGTTTCTAAGCTAGTTACAATGTAACTGTCATCATACGAATAGTGCAATTTCGTAATAGCGCCCTGGGGAACTATGCCATTAAGGACTGGGAATCGTTAGTCACCTGGTATGATAACATTCTTCTGAGTCCGATATTACAGTAAGTTGTAACAATGTATGTTTACCTTTGTCAACTTCTTTCATAATTTCTTTTAAATTGGATGTTGCTCTTTTTACTTATAAACGTATATATATATATTTTTTGTAAGCAATGTTCGCAACAGGCCATTATCATCACAAATAATTTTTTTAATATATCTAACACCGGATATGAACGTGGAGAAGATTAACATAAAAAAAATGTAGGTCGAAAAGTAAATCATTAGAATTGCAAATCTAAATACGTTTGGCTGAATGCACAAAACCTTTTGTTTTTTTTTTCTTAACCACAGAATACCAAAAATTACTTATATTTTTTTACTAGGTCTCATATGAAATGAAACTCTGGTGCCACTATCTCATTTTTTTCTTTACCAAAAGCTTAATAAAATTTCATATTTACATGCGAGTTTGGGTCAAACAAATTAAGAAAAGTGTACCAACAGATTGTCAAAGTACGCAAAAGTTAAGAATTGCCTAAAGGTAGAAATACATCACACGCATTTGTTCGTCGACGAATATCGTTTTTTTTTTTTTATTACATGATATTTTATTTATTGTATCTTCATATATGAACTAACAATAAGTATTCAAATCTTAAATATAAAAATATAATTAGGCCGGACCAGTGTCGGACATAAGCTTAGTAGTAGTTATCTATAATACATAAGTATTGATAATCAAAAGGAAAAAATATAAAAAATAAAAGAATTTTCAGGAAGTCTCATCTGGAGTGCTGTGAATAAGAGCCCTTGTATCCCTCTTTTTTAGGCGAATGTGTCCAGTAAAGTTCAAAATATTACGAGCAAGCTGATTAGGATGTGATTCGAGTTTTGTTAGATATTTGCCTGCGTATTTTGCAATTTCTTCAGTCACTAGAGGCATATTCAAATCACGATGTATATTTGAATTTTTGATGTACCATGGAGCCGATGTTATCATGCGTAAAATTTTGTTTTGCCTGCGTTGAATTTTCACTACATTTGAAGGTGAAGCAGTGCCCCATAGTTAAATTCCGTAGCACCATATTGGCTTTAAAAGCGACTTGTATATTAAAAGTTTACAGTCTAGGCTAAGTGTTGAATTTCGACCAATCAGCCAATGTACCTGAGTTAGTTTAAGTTTCATTTGAGTTAACTTAGAGTCAATGTGGTGTTTCCATGTAAATCGTCGATCAAGGTGTATACCAAGATATTTCACATGTGAATGTTGAGAAACAACTTGATTGTTAATCCGAATGGGGAAACAAGTATCTCTTCGTAAAGTAAATGTTACTTGAACACACTTTTGTTCATTTACCTTGATTCTCCATAAGTTTAACCAAAGCTCCATCTGGCTAATGTGTTCCTGGAGTTTGCGGGATGCCTCATCAGGGTTTTAATGCATACTAAGGCAGGCTGTATCGTCGGCAAATGTGGAAGTATGGATACTACTGCTCACAGGCATATCACAAGTATAAATTAAATATAAAACTGGTCCCAGTATACTCCCCTGTGGCACACCAGATGAAATTGTTTCAGGCCTACTTGTAAAGTCTCCTTCCGCAACAGTAAACTTACGGGAAATAATGTAACTTTCCAAAAGATTTAAAATGTTTATTGGTAAGTAAGTCTTCAATTTTAATATTAGGCCTTCATGCCAAACTTTATCAAATGGCTGGGAAATGTCTATAAACAGCGCAGAACAATAGTTTTTTTCCTCAAAAGTTCTTCTTATAAATTGAACCAATCTGTGAGTATGTTCAATGGTGCTATGCTGACTTCTAAAACCAAATTGATGGTCTGGTATGCACCCACTACTAATTAGAATGGGGGACAATTTTGTTTTGAGCAGTTTTTCGAAAAGATTTGACATTGTAGATAGTAGACTTATTGGCCTATATGACTCAGCCTTTGTTATATCTTTGCCCGGCTTTGGAATCATTTTAACCTTGGCAAGTTTCCAGTTGTGTGGATAATACTCCAGTCGTAAAATAGCATTAAATATGAATAACAGGATTCTCATTGCAATACGAGGCAAGTTCATCAGCATCTGATTACTAATTCCATCAATACCCGGAGCTTTCTTCGGGTTGAGTTCGGCAATTAATGTTTGTAAATCACTCGTCTTAAACTTTATGTGTTGAGGGGGTAGAGCGACTATATTCGGCAAATCAGCAACATCAGTACATATATTTGGCGTAAAAACGGATTTTAAGTGCTCAGCAAATATTTTACCTTTTTCAGTATCGCTTCTTGCCCAACCTCCGGTAGATGTGCGTAGAGGTGGCTTATACTCAACGGGTGTTTTAAGCTTTCTGGCAGCGCGCCACAAAGAGTAATTAGACGCCGGTGTAACATCAAGACCCTCCAGATAATTTTTAAGAGATGCAATTTTTTCAGATGCAAGCAACTCTTGGAGTCGTTTAGTGCACTCTTTAAATCTGATTTTATTTTGTGGTGATCTGTGCTGTTGCCATTCCCTTCTAGCCCTTCTTTTTTCACGTACGGTACGAGACGTTCAATGTCTGTAGAATAAATTTTATTAAACCCAATCTGCGGATGGGAGATAATGGCATGTTCAGCAGCCTGTTTAATATTCTCGCTGAGATTGGCAATGTTCGATTCAATATCATCGGGTGTTCTAAGCGTAATGTTTTCCGTACAATGACTGCTGATTGATTGATCATCTTCACATATGGGTCAGGTAAGTTACTTCTTAATGGGCTACAAATTGTGATGATCGTCGGGGAGTGATCGGACGAGAGATCAAGAGAAGCTTGAACTTGAATTAAATCCCTAGAGATATTTTTTATGACGCCAAAATCTATAACATCTGGAATTTTTTGTATGTCAGTAGGCCAATAAGTGGGCTCCCCACTCGAAATGACATCCAAGCCCATTTTTGAAATAGTGTTGAACAATGCTCGACCTCTGGGTATAACAAGGCGCGAACCCCAGAACGTATGTTTCGCTTTGTAGTCTCCAGCTGCTACAAAACAAGGTCCAAGAGATTTGTAGAAATCCTCATATTGATTCTCAGTGATTGAAATTCTGGGAGGGGAGTAAATTGATGATATAACGAAATTTGAACAAAAACTTTCAATGCCAATATTTGTTGCTTGTAGGTATTCTTCACAAATGTTATCAAGAACATAGTGCTTGAGTCTTGACTTTATTAGAATTGCTGATCCACCGCAAGCCCTTCCTCTAGGGTCCTTTGTATCATATATAGTGTAGCCATAAATTTTAAAAAGACTTCTCGAAGTCAAATGAGTCTCAGATACTAACATTATATCAATGTTTTTCTCCGTGAGGAAGTGCTCAAGTTCATTTTTATGTTGGCGAATGCCGTTTGCGTTCCAGAAACATATTGTTAACGTGTTCATGGCTTATTAAGTATTGCTTGAAGCAGAGTATTCTGCATTCGCAACATTTCTTGCATCATGCTAGTCATATTTGTTGTAAAATTGTTTATAGTTTGCACAAGATTTTCAATAGTGGCTTCAAGGCGATTAAAATTAAAGTTTGAGTTTGTATTTGGTGAATTATTTTGCGGTGAAACATTTTGTGTCGGAATAGAACTAGCCTTAGCAGCATCTGCATACGATACACGGGAAGTAACTGGTTGGCTCATTTGCTGAAAAGTGGCAGAGTAAGCGTTTGCTGATTGAGCTGGAGCTAATTTAGGTTTTTGCACCATAGTCTTCTTTACAAAAGAGTACACAGGACAACCTCTGTAGTTAGCGGAGTGATTACCTCCACAATTACTGCATTTTTTATCACTTTGATCTTTTGGTTTGTTGCAGCTAGCGGTGCCATGTAATTCGCCGCACACAACACAAACAGAGGGTAAATTGCAGTATGTTTTTGTATGGCCATATTCTTGGCAATTATGGCACTGTACAGGACCTGAACGCTTATGTGGCTCTTCAACTGTGATTTTTCGGTACAAGAGGTAAATTATAAATTGGATGCGTCTCATTTTTTTCAATTTTATATCATTAGGTTCTAATTCAACACGAAATAGGGGTTGGGGAATCTTTTCTCTATTTATTATATTGGACACATTTTTTACCTTGAACCCCTGGAGGACGAGTGCATCTTTTATTTCTTCGGGGACAACATAAGAATCTATGCCCTTCAATGGACTGGTAATGAATGAGGACTTCTCATGGAAATTCTGGGTCCCTCATGAATTAACCAAATACATCATAGAAAAGTCACACAATTCACCACTAGCTTGTCACGGAGGCGTTGGAAAAACTCTTCGACGAGTCAAAGAGTATTTTCACTGGCCAAATCAAAACGCGTAAGTTCGAGATTTCGCTGCAAATTGTGAAATCTGCAAGGAAACGAAACCTAGTAATAAAACGCTACGACCACCAATGGGAGCAGAAACGATTAGCGAGCGTCCGTTTAAAAGAATTTTTGTAGATTTTCTCGGTCCTTATCCGCGCTCAAAGAACAGTAAGTTTCATTTTTATCGTTTTAGATCATCTAACAAAATTTGTTCTATTAAAAGCTCTGCCAAAAGCCAATACAAAAAACATAATAAAATTTTTAATAGCTGAAGTGTTTCATAAGTTTGGAACGCCAGAGACTATTGTCAAGCAAGGAATTCGCAGAGCTCGTGAAAAATTTTGGCGTTAGACACGTGCGAACAGCAATTCATTCTCCGCAAGCTAACGCGTCCGAGCGAACAAATCAGTTAATTTGGTGTTACACCGTATTATGCATTGTTTGGGATGAACGCGATTGGACACGGTAGTATGTACAACTTAGCCAGAAAACTCGAAAGCCTAAATGACCCCGAGCTCAATATTATAACAAAATCAGAGAAAATGTCACTAGTAAAACAAAAAATACGCGAAACAATACATAAAGCCTGCCTACGTAACAAATCAACGTATAATACAAGATGTCGAAATGTTAAATTTGTCCCGGGACAAGAAATATACCGGCGAAATTTCCAACAAAGCGATTTCAAAAGCCGATTTAATGCAAAACTTGCACGGAAATTTTCGAAATGTCGCGTCAGAAAACCGATTGGAAACAGTATCTATGAAATAAAAGATTTTCAAGGAAAATCGCTGGGGGTATTTCACGCCAAAGACTTGAAGCAATAGCTTTAATATCTTTGGTGGTTCTAGTCCCAGCAATTTTCTGAACAATCGTCTAAGCATTTAAAGCAATTAGGTCGTAAGAACATCAATTCGTGAAAACTTGTCTGTAATTTTCTCTAATAATACGTCAATCAATTTTCATGCTTATTTACCAAGGTTGGAAACCGAAAAAAATAACGGTATCGGTATTGATACCGGTACAATTATTTTTTAAATTTCGGTATCGGTAGCGGTATCGGCATTTTTTTATTTCGGTATCGGTATTACCGGTACATACCGTTATCGAGTTTATAATACCGGTATACCGATATTACTGATAAATTTATTATTTCAGGCATAACAAAGAATCTTTTTTTATTAAATTACTTCAAAAAGGGAGTATTTTTACATTAACATATGTACTATTATAAAAGCATACAAACTTATTTGTTTCTATATATGTTTTTATACTATTATTAAAAAATAATTTATTAAAAAAGTGAAACAAGGAGACTGCAGTCCAAACTTTGCATATACATATAAAGTATACATTTTGGTTAATTAAACAAAATAGCAAAAATAAAACTTTTGTCTATACTGATATATTACACTGTGTGACAAATTTTGATGAAATCGAAATACCTGGGACATGTCACTATTTTTCTGCTAGGTATTGTCGAGTATAACAATAGAAATTGTATTTGAAATTTTCCAGACACTTCCAAAATCTTGAGTTACGGGTAAAAACCGGTTTTTCGTAACCGTAGACACTTATAAACCTCCAACTAACTTAAATATCAAACGATTTAAAATTTATAAACAGATACAGAAAGAAGAGACTAAGACCTTTTGAACCATATATGTAGATTTATCTTGTTTCAGTAAATTTCAAATAAGTCTTTATTTTTTCACCAAATATGATTTCTTCGGTTTTTCCGACATTTTTCTACTTTAGACACGTTCTTAGGCAATATTTTTGTTTATAACTTTGTTTATCAAACATAATTGAATAAGAGTAATTCACAGGACTATTTTAAATATTTTGTTAGAAGACTTTTTGTTAAGAAACTTCCTGTATGATGTATTTCGCGTTCTATTTATACGCTTTCGGTGTATTTAAGCTTCCAGGATGATGAAAGTACAATTTAATAGATGTAGTATATAAACACAGAGTACAAAATTGGTATAACAGTGGTCGCCAAAATGTCTTCCTTCATTTTAAAAGTACTTTTCTTCACCTCAAGAGGAATCTTTAACTTCAAATATAAAAGTTTAGAAGTCTTTTCTCTACCAACCTTATATATTACGGTGAAGTGTGTAAACAAGACCAACACCAAAGAAAGAACGTTAATTGAAATATATTTTTGCAATTTTTGCACATATTACGTTTTACAGCTCAACTAAGTTGGATTGAAACTGAAACAACTTAACTTTTAAAAAACTGTTTTTTTTGGTATTCTGAATAACAACTAATTTTAGTAGACTTCGAAACAATGCACAAAAAAGAAAGGTTCTTATCTATGCTATATGTTTTGAAACCATAGTATCCATTAAAAAACATTTTAAATATTTTTAGTTTTGGCCTTGCTATTTTTTCTTGAGATTCTATGTTTTATGAACATGGCAATAATATTGGTTGAAAAATGGGATTGGTTGGCGTCTGGAATAGTAAAGCAAAACGAACACAATGGTCGAAATAAAAACCAAAATACAACTGATAAACAGCAGTTGTCTTGTCTCATGGTGAAAAAAGTTGTAATACGTAATAAAAATTTGGCAACTACAACTCAACTATCATTTATTTTTTGTCCGGAATCGGTATACCGGTACGTACCGGTATAGACGTAAACGGTAATCTGGATACCGATATTTTCTAAGTGAAATGGATTTCGGTATCGGTAACGATACCGGTATCTAATTTTAGCGGTATTTGAATCGGTATCGGTATTTTTACGATACCGTTTGCCAACCTTGTTATTTACTAATGTTTTACCTAAATAATCTAAAATAAATCACTCGCCATTATTCTAGTTTGTTGATTCCAATGCCGCATATCAGTCATCTTGTTGAAGAATGCATTATTAGTCTGTCGTAAATCTGTAAAGCAACAAAAATGACTTTAATTTTTTCTCAAAATTTTTTGTTATATGAAATTTTTTTTTTATATATTTGGGTTGAGGACCCACTCACACATTGGATTTATATCGGGTGCTCGTCCATATATTTTTTGTACATTACTCAGGTATCCTTGAATTCACAGTACCTATATGAAGTATACATAAGTCTATTAGAATAGATAAAACAAAGCGTTAAAGAGGTATTCAGGAAATAAATGAAGCCTTCTAAAAGGTGTCAAATACTTGGAGGTTTTCAATTGATTACTTTACAACACTTTTAGCAAGTTTCATTTTATTTTTTTTGAGTAATTTCTCTTTAATTAGCAAAAAAAAATAATTTATATATTTTTTTTTTACATTTATTTTAGATAAAATTTTTTTTATATTTTTCCTACAGAAACCCAAAAGGTATTTCCCGCCAAGCATCTGTGGTACTTGGTGGACTTAGTCCTTGTGTTTCTGCCTACCTTTAGGGTGAGCATTAAATAGGTATATTTTCCTTTCCTGTTCTTGTTTTGCTGTAGATTTTTACTTTGTTTAAGTTGGCTTTAACTTTAAACAGAACTATCGTTTTTTTTACTTGTTTTACTACAATCACCATCAATCACGGGGCACGTAAAAATTCATTTTTTGTTGTAATGGCACTGCTGTTGATATTGCTTACTTTATTCTTTCTGAACTTAGAAATTTTTACAGTTTAATTGGTACTTGCATACCTTTTTAGCTAAATGCTCAAAGGAAACATCGTTTGTACAACCAAATAGCTTACGTTTCTAAGCTAGTTACAATGTAACTGTCATCATACGAATAGTGCAATTTCGTAATAGCGCCCTGGGGAACTATGCCATTAAGGACTGGGAATCGTTAGTCACCTGGTATGATAACATTCTTCTGAGTCCGATATTACAGTAAGTTGTAACAATGTATGTTTACCTTTGTCAACTTCTTTCATAATTTCTTTTAAATTGGATGTTGCTCTTTTTACTTATAAACGTATATATATATATTTTTTGTAAGCAATGTTCGCAACAGGCCATTATCATCAAAAATAATTTTTTTAATATATCTAACACCGGATATGAACGTGGAGAAGATTAACATAAAAAAAATGTAGGTCGAAAAGTAAATCATTAGAATTGCAAATCTAAATACGTTTGGCTGAATGCACAAAACCTTTTGTTTTTTTTTCTTAACCACAGAATACCAAAAATTACTTATATTTTTTTACTAGGTCTCATATGAAATGAAACTCTGGTGCCACTATCTCATTTTTTTCTTTACCAAAAGCTTAATAAAATTTCATATTTACATGCGAGTTTGGGTCAAACAAATTAAGAAAAGTGTACCAACAGATTGTCAAAGTACGCAAAAGTTAAGAATTGCCTAAAGGTAGAAATACATCACACGCATTTGTTCGTCGACGAATATCGTTTTTTTTTTTATTACATGATATTTTATTTATTGTATCTTCATATATGAACTAACAATAAGTATTCAAATCTTAAATATAAAAATATAATTAGGCCGGACCAGTGTCGGACATAAGCTTAGTAGTAGTTATCTATAATACATAAGTATTGATAATCAAAAGGAAAAAATATAAAAAATAAAAGAATTTTCAGGAAGTCCCATCTGGAGTGCTGTGAATAAGAGCCCTTGTATCCCTCTTTTTTAGGCGAATGTGTCCAGTAAAGTTCAAAATATTACGAGCAAGCTGATTAGGATGTGATTCGAGTTTTGTTAGATATTTGCCTGCGTATTTTGCAATTTCTTCAGTCACTAGAGGCATATTCAAATCACGATGTATATTTGAATTTTTGATGTACCATGGAGCCGATGTTATCATGCGTAAAATTTTGTTTTGCCTGCGTTGAATTTTCACTACATTTGAAGGTGAAGCAGTGCCCCATAGTTAAATTCCGTAGCACCATATTGGCTTTAAAAGCGACTTGTATATTAAAAGTTTACAGTCTAGGCTAAGTGTTGAATTTCGACCAATCAGCCAATGTACCTGAGTTAGTTTAAGTTTCATTTGAGTTAACTTAGAGTCAATGTGGTGTTTCCATGTAAATCGTCGATCAAGGTGTATACCAAGATATTTCACATGTGAATGTTGAGAAACAACTTGATTGTTAATCCGAATGGGGAAACAAGTATCTCTTCGTAAAGTAAATGTTACTTGAACACACTTTTGTTCATTTACCTTGATTCTCCATAAGTTTAACCAAAGCTCCATCTGGCTAATGTGTTCCTGGAGTTTGCGGGATGCCTCATCAGGGTTTTAATGCATACTAAGGCAGGCTGTATCGTCGGCAAATGTGGAAGTATGGATACTACTGCTCACAGGCATATCACAAGTATAAATTAGATATAAAACTGGTCCCAGTATACTCCCCTGTGGCACACCAGATGAAATTGTTTCAGGCCTACTTGTAAAGTCTCCTTCCGCAACAGTAAACTTACGGGAAATAATGTAACTTTCCAAAAGATTTAAAATGTTTATTGGTAAGTAAGTCTTCAATTTTAATATTAGGCCTTCATGCCACACTTTATCAAATGGCTGGGAAATGTCTATAAACAGCGCAGAACAATAGTTTTTTTCCTCAAAAGTTCTTCTTATAAATTGAACCAATCTGTGAGTATGTTCAATGGTGCTATGCTGACTTCTAAAACCAAATTGATGGTCTGGTATGCACCCACTACAAATTAGAATGGGGGACAATTTTGTTTTGAGCAGTTTTTCGAAAAGCTTTGACATTGTAGATAGTAGACTTATTGGCCTATATGACTCAGCCTTTGTTATATCTTTGCCCGGCTTTGGAATCATTTTAACCTTGGCAAGTTTCCAGTTGTGTGGATAATACTCCAGTCGTAAAATAGCATTAAATATGAATAACAGGATTCTCATTGCAATACGAGGCAAGTTCATCAGCATCTGATTACTAATTCCATCAATACCCGGAGCTTTCTTCGGGTTGAGTTCGGCAATTAATGTTTGTAAATCACTCGTCTTAAACTTTATGTGTTGAGGGGGTAGAGCGACTATATTCGGCAAATCAGCAACATCAGTACATATATTTGGCGTAAAAACGGATTTTAAGTGCTCAGCAAATATTTTACCTTTTTCAGTATCGCTTCTTGCCCAACCTCCGGTAGATGTGCGTAGAGGTGGCTTATACTCAACGGGTGTTTTAAGCTTTCTGGCAGCGCGCCACAAAGAGTAATTAGACGCCGGTGTAACATCAAGACCCTCCAGATAATTTTTAAGAGATGCAATTTTTTCAGATGCAAGCAACTCTTGGAGTCGTTTAGTGCACTCTTTAATTCTGATTTTATTTTGTGGTGATCTGTGCTGTTGCCATTCCCTTCTAGCCCTTCTTTTTTCACGTACGGTACGAGACGTTCAATGTCTGTAGAATAAATTTTATTAAACCCAATCTGCGGATGGGAGATAATGGCATGTTCAGCAGCCTGTTTAATATTCTCGCTGAGATTGGCAATGTTCGATTCAATATCATCGGGTGTTCTAAGCGTAATGTTTTCCGTACAATGACTGCTGAGATATTTTTTGAACCCCAGCCAATTTACACGATTGATCATCTTCACATATGGGTCAGGTAAGTTACTTCTTAATGGGCTACAAATTGTGATGATCGTCGGGGAGTGATCGGACGAGAGATCAAGAGAAGCTTGAACTTGAATTAAATCCCTAGAGATATTTTTTATGACGCCAAAATCTATAACATCTGGAATTTTTTGTATGTCAGTAGGCCAATAAGTGGGCTCCCCACTCGAAATGACATCCAAGCCCATTTTTGAAATAGTGTTGAACAATGCTCGACCTCTGGGTATAACAAGGCGCGAACCCCAGAACGTATGTTTCGCTTTGTAGTCTCCAGCTGCTACAAAACAAGGTCCAAGAGATTTGTAGAAATCCTCATATTGATTCTCAGTGATTGAAATTCTGGGAGGGGAGTAAATTGATGATATAACGAAATTTGAACAAAAACTTTCAATGCCAATATTTGTTGCTTGTAGGTATTCTTCACAAATGTTATCAAGAACATAGTGCTTGAGTCTTGACTTTATTAGAATTGCTGATCCACCGCAAGCCCTTCCTCTAGGGTCCATAAATTTTAAAAAGACTTCTCGAAGTCAAATGAGTCTCAGATACTAACATTATATCAATGTTTTTCTCCGTGAGGAAGTGCTCAAGTTCATTTTTATGTTGGCGAATGCCGTTTGCGTTCCAGAAACATATTGTTAACGTGTTCATGGCTTATTAAGTATTGCTTGAAGCAGAGTATTCTGCATTCGCAACATTTCTTGCATCATGCTAGTCATATTTGTTGTAAAATTGTTTATAGTTTGCACAAGATTTTCAATAGTGGCTTCAAGGCGATTAAATTAAAGTTTGAGTTTGTATTTGTTGAATTATTTTGCGGTGAAACATTTTGTGTCGGAATAGAACTAGCCTTAGCAGCATCTGCATACGATACACGGGAAGTAACTGGTTGGCTCATTTGCTGAAAAGTGGCAGAGTAAGCGTTTGCTGATTGAGCTGGAGCTAATTTAGGTTTTTGCACCATAGTCTTCTTTACAAAAGAGTACACAGGACAACCTCTGTAGTTAGCGCAGTGATTACCTCCACAATTACTGCATTTTTTATCACTTTGATCTTTTGGTTTGTTGCAGCTAGCGGTGCCGTGTAATTCGCCGCACACAACACAAACAGAGGGTAAATTGCAGTATGTTTTTGTATGGCCATATTCTTGGCAATTATGGCACTGTACAGGACCTGAACGCTTATGTGGCTCTTCAACTGTGATTTTTCGGTACAAGAGGTAAATTATAAATTGGATGCGTCTCATTTTTTCAATTTTATATCATTAGGTTCTAATTCAACACGAAATAGGGGTTGGGGAATCTTTTCTCTATTTATTATATTGGACACATTTTTTACCTTGAACCCCTGGAGGACGAGTGCATCTTTTATTTCTTCGGGGACAACATAAGAATCTATGCCCTTCAATGGACTGGTAATGAATGAGGACTTCTCATGGAAATTCTGGGTCCCTCATGAATTAACCAAATACATCATAGAAAAGTCACACAATTCACCACTAGCTTGTCACGGAGGCGTTGGAAAAACTCTTCGACGAGTCGAAGAGTATTTTCACTGGCCAAATCAAAACGCGTAAGTTCGAGATTTCGCTGCAAATTGTGAAATCTGCAAGGAAACGAAACCTAGTAATAAAACGCTACGACCACCAATGGGAGCAGAAACGATTAGCGAGCGTCCGTTTAAAAGAATTTTTGTAGATTTTCTCGGTCCTTATCCGCGCTCAAAGAACAGTAAGTTTCATTTTTATCGTTTTAGATCATCTAACAAAATTTGTTCTATTAAAAGCTCTGCCAAAAGCCAATACAAAAAACATAATAAAATTTTTAATAGCTGAAGTGTTTCATAAGTTTGGAACGCCAGAGACTATTGTCAAGCAAGGAATTCGCAGAGCTCGTGAAAAATTTTGGCGTTAGACACGTGCGAACAGCAATTCATTCTCCGCAAGCTAACGCGTCCGAGCGAACAAATCAGTTAATTTGGTGTTACACCGTATTATGCATTGTTTGGGATGAACGCGATTGGACACGGTAGTATGTACAACTTAGCCAGAAAACTCGAAAGCCTAAATGACCCCGAGCTCAATATTATAACAAAATCAGAGAAAATGTCACTAGTAAAACAAAAAATACGCGAAACAATACATAAAGCCTGCCTACGTAACAAATCAACGTATAATACAAGATGTCGAAATGTTAAATTTGTCCCGGGACAAGAAATATACCGGCGAAATTTCCAACAAAGCGATTTCAAAAGCCGATTTAATGCAAAACTTGCACGGAAATTCTTGAAATGTCGCGTCAGAAAACCGATTGGAAACAGTATCTATGAAATAAAAGATTTTCAAGGAAAATCGCTGGGGGTATTTCACGCCAAAGACTTGAAGCAATAGCTTTAATATCTTTGGTGGTTCTAGTCCCAGCAATTTTCTGAACAATCGTCTAAGCATTTAAAGCAATTAGGTCGTAAGAACATCAATTCGTGAAAACTTGTCTGTAATTTTCTCTAATAATACGTCAATCAATTTTCATGCTTATTTACCAAGGTTGGAAACCGAAAAAAATAACGGTATCGGTATTGATACCGGTACAATTATTTTTGAAATTTCGGTATCGGTAGCGGTATCGGCATTTTTTTATTTCGGTATCGGTATTACCGGTACATACCGTTATCGAGTTATTAATACCGGTATACCGATATTACTGATAAATTTATTATTTCAGGCATAACAAAGAATCTTTTTTTATTAAATTACTTCAAAAAGGGAGTATTTTTACATTAACATATGTACTATTATAAAAGCATACAAACTTATTTGTTTCTATATATGTTTTTATACTATTATTAAAAAATAATTTATTAAAAAAGTGAAACAAGGAGACTGCAGTCCAAACTTTGCATATACATATAAAGTATACATTTTGGTTAATTAAACAAAATAGTAAAAATAAAACTTTTGTCTATACTGATATATTACACTGTGTGACAAATTTTGATGAAATCGAAATACCTGGGACATGTCACTATTTTTCTGCTAGGTATTGTCGAGTATAACAATAGAAATTGTATTTGAAATTTTCCAGACACTTCCAAAATCTTGAGTTACGGGTAAAAACCGGTTTTTCGTAACCGTAGACACTTATAAACCTCCAACTAACTTAAATATCAAACGATTTAAAATTTATAAACGGATACAGAAAGAAGAGACTAAGACCTTTTGAACCATATATGTAGATTTATCTTGTTTCAGTAAATTTCAAATAAGTCTTTATTTTTTCACCAAATATGATTTCTTCGGTTTTTCCGACATTTTTCTACTTTAGACACGTTCTTAGGCAATATTTTTGTTTATAACTTTGTTTATCAAACATAATTGAATAAGAGTAATTCACAGGACTATTTTAAATATTTTGTTAGAAGACTTTTTGTTAAGAAACTTCCTGTATGATGTATTTTGCGTTCTATTTATACGCTATCGGTGTATTTAAGCTTCCAGGATGATGAAAGTACAATTTAATAGATGTAGTATATAAACACAGAGTACAAAATTGGTATAACAGTGGTCGCCAAAATGTCTTCCTTCATTTTAAAAGTACTTTTCTTCACCTCAAGAGGAATCTTTAACTTCAAATATAAAAGTTTAGAAGTCTTTTCTCTACCAACCTTATATATTACGGTGAAGTGTGTAACAAGACCAACACCAAAGAAAGAACGTTAATTGAAATATATTTTTGCAATTTTTGCACATATTACGTTTTACAGCTCAACTAAGTTGGATTGAAACTGAAACAACTTAACTTTTAAAAAACTGTTTTTTTGGTATTCTGAATGACAACTAATTTTAGTAGACTTTGAAACAATGCACAAAAAAGAAAGGTTCTTATCTATGCTATATGTTTTGAAACCATAGTATCCATTAAAAAACATTTTAAATATTTTTAGTTTTGGCCTTGCTATTTTTTCTTGAGATTCTATGTTTTATGAACATGGCAATAATATTGGTTGAAAAATGGGATTGGTTGGCGTCTGGAATAGTAAAGCAAAACGAACACAATGGTCGAAATAAAAACCAAAATACAACTGATGAACAGCAGTTGTCTTGTCTCATGGTGAAAAAAGTTGTAATACGTAATAAAAATTTGGCAACTACAACTCAACTATCATTTATTTTTTGTCCGGAATCGGTATACCGGTACGTACCGGTATAGACGTAAACGGTAATCTGGATACCGATATTTTCTAAGTGAAATGGATTTCGGTATCGGTAACGATACCGGTATCTAATTTTAGCGGTATTTGAATCGGTATCGGTATTTTTACGATACCGTTTGCCAACCTTGTTATTTACTAATGTTTTACCTAAATAATCTAAAATAAATCACTCGCCATTATTCTAGTTTGTTGATTCCAATGCCGCATATCAGTCATCTTGTTGAATAATGCATTATTAGTCTGTCGTAAATCTGTAAAGCAACAAA
>OX101752.1:97881835-97960792 GCA_944452675.1 Tachina lurida
CGTATAAGTGTCCGTGAGAAAAGCACGGTTCCTCCAAATTCACACCACACACTTGAAGCGTTTGTCCTTGAGCTTTATTAATGGTTATAGCAAAGGATAAACGCACGGGAAATTGAAGACGTTTGAATTCAAATGGCATGTCTGTTGGTATTAATGGAATCCGTGGTATCAGTACAACTTCTCCTTTTGCTTTGCCAGTGAGAATTGTTGCTTCGATCAAATTAGGCATTAATTTTTTCACGGAAAGTCTCGTTCCATTGCAGAGTTTTGGTGAATTGAGATTTCGAAGAAGTATGATCGATGAACCAATTTTCAAATTTAAAAGATGCGGTGGCATACCGGGTGGTTCCAAAGAATTCAAAAATTCAACCGGATAATTTACTGCGTCTTCTTCATTCGTAACAGTATCTATGGATTTGTATGATAGCAAGTCACCTGGGAATTTCTGTTGAATTTGAAAATTTATTTCATTAACATTTGCATTTTTTGGTGCTAAAATTGCGCGTTCTCTTAACCAATCATGATTTTTATAGTTTTGAACAATGTTTGGAAAAACGCGATCAATTAGTTCTTCTTTTGATGGCATAATTGTGCAAAAGTTGTTTGGTAACGTGATAAAGCCATTTAAATCACTTGCAATTTTGCCATCGCCAATCTGTAGCAGTTGCTTCGAAAACTCACGTGCTGATGGATCGTTTTGAAGACGCACACGCATATTTATGTTGAGCGATAACTTCTGTACATTTCCCCAAAGAAACGAACTTTTTAAACATGCATTAACTTCATCAGCTGGAGTCGATCTGGGAATGACGGGCAACGTTTGTCGAAAATCACCAGATAGCAATATTAATGTACCTCCGAACAATTGTTGATTTCCACGTAGATCCTGTAATGTTCGATTCAATGCTTCCAAAGATTTTTTATGGGCCATCGGACATTCATCCCATAAAATAATTGCTGCTTGTTGCAAAACTTTGGCCATTCCAGAATTTCTTGAAATATTACACGTTGGAATCTCAACCGTTTGCATGTTTAATGGCAATTTTAAAGCGGAATGTGCAGTTCGGCCACCATCCAATAATGTAGCTGCAATACCAGAAGAAGCAAGTGCCAATGCAATTTTTCGTTCGGATCTAATTGTTGCTAAGATTAATTAAATGAGAAATGTTTTTCCAGTGCCACCAGGAGCGTCCAAAAAATATAATCCACCAGTGTTGTTAATGACAGCTTGCATAATTCTATCGTATGCATTCTTTTGCTGAACATTCAATTGTGGAAAGTTTGTTTGCACAAACGCACGCAATTCATCACATTCAAACAGTTGTTCGCGTTGCAATTCTCGCTGAAATAAATCATGCATTGGACGATTAGGTGCGATCATGCCTAATTGTCCTAATGCTTTATTTGCAATCATAAGGCAAATATCTTCAATTAATATCAAAGCCTCATTATACATTTGTAATGTATGTCCCAATTCGGGATCCATCAAAATGTCTTCAGCCATGAAATCTTTATATTTATTCCACAATTCAAGAAATACGATTTAGTTGCTCATTCCTACGGTACAAAACAATATCTCTTGGCCGAAATTGTTCACCAACTATTACGATTGCCACTTCATCGATTGTTGGTGCATTAAATGGCCTGGCATGTTGTCCGAGTGGTGTTCTATCGGCACGTATTATTATTTTATGGTCATCCGTGGGCATCTGATCCAGTGCAATCTTGAATAATTTGACCAATTCATTGTGCTGATGTAAAAATCTTTGCAGCTCACTCAAGATTTCTCGACTTGTATTTGAAGCAATTGCACAGCGCTGATTTAATTCGATGTTCTCATTACCAATGAAATATATTTGCAAAAACTGATGGTCAGCATCTGGGAATGGCAACAATGACCCAGCTCTATGGTATATCTGTCCTTGAATCTGTAATGTTTTTGAAATAGATTTAGATGACGAATCTGAATTTTGAATCTGAATCTGACCCATATATTCCATGTGAAGTAATTACCTTAAAAGTCGGCATAAATCCATTTCTTATAATATTTGTAGCTCCAAAAGATGTCATTTGGAAGCATGAATTGTACTTTTGAATATTTGTTAAAAAATGCTTTGACGCTGGTGAATTGCCATAAATTAATGAGTGCAAAGGGTCTGGTGGAGGTTCTAATACAGGCAATTTAACTTTCCCACCAGCACAGCACATGCCAGGCGTTTCGTTAATAAATTTGACTGCTTTACAATGCACACATTGTTTATTCATTTGTCCAATATAAGAATGCATACTGTAATCAATTGTGCTATCATAATTATAAGCCGCCAATTCCATTTGTCGTATGATTTGAATTGAGGGACGCGTACGTCGATCTATTGACCTTGCGCCTTCAACCGTGTTTGCACTATTAACTGGTTGGTTTATACGTCTACGTCGTTCCCTCTGTGATGCATTTTGTTGATTGCGATCTTGTGCACTTTGTGATCTTCGATTGGTTGAAACAACTGTTAAATGACGTGTACGCCTGCCAATATTTGAACGTCTTGCACGTGGCATTTCAAATCCGATAGCAATTCAACCAGCAAATGCAAATGGAAAGTGTATGTACACTGCTGTATGTTTGTATTAAAACGCGTAAACAGAACCAAATGAATTGTTTGATGATGTAAATGCGACTCTTACCGATTACATCTGTCCACAATTCGAGTTCGATGAAAAAGAACCTTAAAATTATCAATCACTGACACTGACTGTATGCGCTACAACGTGTATTTACCGTGTGTATGAAGCAGTGTTGAGCGTTATTCAACAAATTTTTATTCAAATAGCAAATAATTTTTATTCGATATTTTTTATTTGGAATTTTTTGATTTCAAATTTCAACAGTTATCTTTTTAATTGTGTCACAACTAATTATTTGTCATCCGTAAGTTGTTATTTGCCATACAAATAAAAATACAAATAAAAATTTTTTTGCGCTGAATATTTTTAAAAATTTTGATTCTCAACTGTAGTACACAGAAACACTCTTCGCGCTCCATAGAGCATGTATATTAAGTTTGGTCTAAATCGGTACAGTAGTTCTTGAGTTACGGTGCAGTAGTTCTTTAGTTACGGATCAAAAACACAAAAATAATAAATACTGCACCATCTGTCGGACGAACTTCAAACTACACAGAAACATTCCTCACGCCCCATAGAGCATGTATATAAAGTTTGATCTATCTAAATCGGTGCAGTAGTTCTTGAGTTACGGTGCAAAAGCAAAAAAAAACTATATATGGCGCCATCTGTCGGACAAACTTCAAACTACACAGAAACTTTACTTACGCCCTAGAAAGCATGTATATAAAGTTTAGTCAATATCGGTGCAGTAGTTCTTGAGTTACGGAGCAAAAACACAAAAATAATATATACTGCGCCATCTGTCGGACGAACTTCAAACTACACAGAAACATTCCTCACGCCCCATAGAGCATGTATATAAAGTTTGGTCTATCTAAATCGGTGCAGTAGTTCTTGAGTTACGGTGCAAAAGCAAAAAAAAACTATATATGGCGCCATCTGTCGGACAAACTTCAAACTACACAGAAACTTTACTTACGCCCTAGAAAGCATGTATATAAAGTTTAGTCAACATCGGTGCAGTAGTTCTTGAGTTACGGAGCAAAAACACAAAAATAATAAATACTGCGCCATCTGTCGGACGAACTTTAAACTACATAGAAATACTTCTCACGCCCCATAGAGCATGTATACAAAGTTTGGTCTAAATCGGTGCAGTAGTTCTTGAGTTACGGTGCAAAAGCAAAAAAAACTATATATGGCGCCATCTGTCGGACGAACTTCCGATTTCGTGAAAACTTAAGATAAACCATCTACACGACCATACGAACAAACCATAAAAATTTGATCGAATTCGGTTTGACCGTTCGTGAGTTATAAAGTCACAACACACTTGCAACAATTTTTTATATATGTATATAGATTTATTAGCACTTTAAATATTTATATAGTATATTTTTGAAATTTCTTCTCAATTTTCCTCAAACTCCAAAAATTATGGGTGTACAAATAGTTTTGTCCTTGGCTATATGTAATCCTTTCAAGATATCAGTATGATAATTGAAATTGGACTAATATGATACTGCTTTATATTTATTAACTAATTTTGATTTGTACATACATACATTTGTACATTTATGTATGTAAATATGTATGTATATAAAAATTATTATTTTTGTTTTGCTTGCAATGTACATACATATATAACAATATTATTTATTATATTACACTATTTTATTTTTTTACACTAAAGGATTCAAATAAATTTTTAGTATTATTTTAGTGTACGCATATAAACTATGTTCCCTAACGATATGTAGTTAATTCCACTATTTCCTATTAAATTATAGATTTTTTATACAATAAAAAATATAATATAAAATAATATAAATAAAAATGGATATTTTAAATACAATATAAAAATCAATCTAATTTTTATTAAATGGGTGGTTTAGAAGGGAAAGGCTTTCAGATTTTTAATGAAACATTTTAATTATTAATTGTTTCTGTTTCATTGGATTTATGAAAATTTCATCATTACTCTAATGAAATATAATCATTGAATGAATGAAGCAATTACATAAATTTAATAGTTAATAGTTAATTTATTGAGACTTTTGTAAAATAATAAGAGATAAATAATAAATTTGAAACATTTAAGATTATAATGTAATGTCTTAAAAACTTTAACATGATGAATACAGTACCAAACTTAACAGAAAATGTAAAGATTTTCAAAAAGATTTTAAAATATATAACGCATTTGCTCCCGATGCTAACAGTTTCGTGAATGTATGCTTCTAAAAAATAATCGTAAACTTAATATTAACACTTAAAAACTACTAATTAAAAAATAATACAACTATACAAACAAAAAAATCCAAATATAATTACAATTAACCTCTGTGTGAACCCGGATAAGTTTTATTAAAGAAATCCGGAGACGAATTAGCGAAAACAATCAATTCATTCTGCAAACCAAGGGGAGAAAGGTAGTGAGTATTTGTCCAACTGAAACCCCGTTGAGTCAAAATTATATTTTTAAGAATATCATTTTCGTGAAAATGTAACCTGGTGATATCATTTTCAATTAATTTGATGACATAACAGCTCAAAGGAGTAATTAATGACTCTTCATAAATAACAGATTTGAAAATCGTTTCGTTCTTGAAACAAAATTTTTCCCAACGCATGAACGTAATATCTTTCTCTCAAATATTTCAAATTTATTCATTATTTTAGGTGAAATAATAAACCAAATTGGAAACCCGTATAAAAGCACTGGTCTTAAACATGTTTTATCTATAATATAAAAGAGATTGGATTTTGAGCTTGAATCGAAGAAGGTTGTGCTAAATATAAAAAATTTTTTCTAAAATTTAAAAAATAAAATTTTTTTTAAAAGTTTCAAATTTTTAATTTTTGGATTGTGATTAATTAACTTAATTGTAATGGAATCAATTCCACCCATTACGGATATTGTTGATCCGTATGAAAAACTGCCCCCTGATAAATTTTCATCAATGGCTTCCAATCAACTATTTCCAAAGTCTGGATTATTTAACAAGGCCAAAAACCAACCTCTCTGTGATACAATCCAAAGCGCTTGCAAATTAAGTGCTGCCAAATTCAATCAATCCATTAATCCGTCAGATGCTTTGGTGACTGAGAATATAAAAATCCCTTCCAACTATATTCCAAATGGAATTCCAACTCTGGGCAATCCTGAATTAAGATTTGACTCAAATAAAAGTAAGCATATGGACTATGAAAACTCACTTCAATCAATAACCTCAGAAGAAGGAGAATTTATGCAAGCAAATAAACGAAAGAGAAAGGACACCAAGGTAGATTTAATAAATTTAAGTAAACAGGAAAATATATCGCGGTATTCAAAAATATCTCATACGCAAAATTCACAAAATAGGTTTTCGATTTTGGGAGAAATAGATATTGAAAAAGATCAATCCGATTCTATTAGAAATAGACTCTCTACAGGAAAAGTTATTCCACCCAAAGAAAAATCGTTCTGCCCACCCATATTTTTATTTAACGTAAATATCGAAAATTTGGTTGAACAACTTAACTCAAAAAATATAGATTATAAAATTGTCAATCGAAATAGATTTAAGAGCAAACTTTTTGTTAAAGACTCTGCTGTTCATGCAGAATTGATGCAACTGCTAAGGGATAAAAATATCGAATCATATTCATATACACCGTCGGAATTGAAACGAATAAATTTAGTTTTGCGAGGGGTGTATTACAAAACAGATTTAAACTTAATTAGAAATGAATTAAATTTATTAGTTCCAAATACCGTAGAAAGCGTCTCTAAATTTTTTACAACTTTCTCAAAGAAGAATGGTTTTGATACGGGTTTGTTTTTAGTAACATTATTTCCTGGAAAGTCTGTTTCAGAAATGACTGGTATTAAATTTGTTTTGAACCAGAAGATTACATGGGAGTCTCCAAAGTCTAAATTCAGGGAAATTCAATGTTGGCGTTGTCAACACTGGGGGCATACTTCTCGTAATTGTAATAGACCCTACGCGTGCGTCAAGTGTGAAACTAATCATGCTCCAGGAGAATGTCAGTTTGTTTCTAGTAAGGAAAATTTACCTTTTTGTGCAAACTGTAAACAACGCGGACACCCTTCTAATTTTAGAGGCTGTTCGGCCTACAAAAAATACATTGAGATGAAGAAAAAAATAAGGAAAACTGCGGAAGACAGAAGACAGAGTGCTTCTTCCAATGTCTTGAAGGTTGTTGGACAATCGGGATTGATACATTCAAATTTATCATTTGCTGGTTTGTTTAAAGAAAAATCTCCAATGAAATCAAATAAAACAAAATAAAATTCACCACTAATTGAGGAATTTCTTAAAATTGCCAAAATTATTTGTCAACCTGAAATTATTTCGCTAGAAAATAAGATTGAAAATTTTATTTATGGATATAAAACCATGTCAAAGGAAGATGCCAAAAAACAATGTTTGGTATTGTTGGATGAAGTAAAAAATACGTATGATCCATAATGTATTTAACTTTTTAACATTTAATGTTCGATCACTTGTGGAAGTAAGTCGCAGAATAGATCTTTTGAATACTCTAAAGAGACATAATATTGACATAGCTTTTGTCCAGGAAACACATCTTAGTCGAAGACATAAGATGATTTTAAATGATTATACGGTTGTACGAGATAATAGCTTACAAGGAGTAGCTATAGCTATAAAAAAATCATTTAAGTTTTCCCAGATTGCGTTGGATTTACATTTTCCACACGTTTTTATTTGTATTGAAATTAAAATTAATTATCAAATTAGAAAAATATTACTTGGCTCAATTTATATCCCTTGTAACTTTAATTCTTCACAGCTAAATGATAGCTTATCACGTTTATCTAATATTTCTCAATGTTATGATATGTATTTTATCGGTGGTGACTTTAATTCTCGTCACTTTTCTTGGGGAGACAGTATGGCTAATGCTAATGGTAACATATTTTTTAACTTTTTACAACAAAACTCGATGAATTTTGTTCGCATATCTAGTCTTTCACCAACATTCCCTGGTTCTGGTTCTTATCTGGATCATTTTCTTGTAAGCCCTAGCTGTTTAGATCACTTAGGTCCTAACTTTGAAGTGGAGAGCCTTCCTACATTTTCGGATCACTTTCCAATAAAGCTTCGTATTAAGCTTTCAAATTTTGAAATAATATTAAACACTCCTTCTATATTTACTTCTTTTAAAAATACAAATTGGGACAATTTTCGTCATGATGTCCGTCGCGACGTAATTTTCGATTTCCCTGATTGTAACAGAAATTTAACTAATTTTGAGATTGATGATTATATTAATAGATTTTCTAATATTATAAATATGAATTCTAATATTCATTCTGAAAAAATAAGTGCTGGCACTCGAAAGTTTTTTATTTCAGATAAAATAAAGTATTTATTTAAGGTTAAACATTCTTGGCAAAGAAATCTTAAGAAAATATATCACCGTACTTTGAATCGTCGAGGGCCTGAATATTTATTGTTAGCTAAACAAATTCAGTTATTGAATATTTTAATAAAAAGACAGGTTGAATTGGAGCAAAATGAATTATTTAAAGATAAATTGAGGAATATTAGACCAGGTCCTACTGCTCATCAGAGAGTATATAACCTAATCGGTTATAAAAAAAATTCTCCTATTCAGGAAATTTGTTGTAACGGAATCCCTCTAGAAGATGATTCTCAGAAATTGACTAAACTTAAAGATTTCTTTTCTGAAATTTATGCAGAAAAAACTTTTGATCATGATACGTCCTTCATTGTTGATAATATTCAAAGAGTCATTTCTACATGCCAAGAAATTCAATATGAGTTTAGTGATTCATTTTCGTCTCTAAACGATCAGGATAACAATGCCCTTATTAATTTAGATCAGGTTTCAATGTGTGTAAGTAACATAAACAATAAAAAGTCTTGTGGTTTAGATAATGTCTCGAATTATATATTAAAGCAACTTCCACTAAAGGCTTTACAATTCCTTACTGTTATATATAATAACTGTTTAAGTAATTCATATTTCCCTGATATTTGGAAAGCATCAAAAATCGTACCTATTCGCAAGAAATGTGGAGACAATGAACTAAATAACTTTCGACCAATTTAATTGCTTTCTAATTTAGGTAAAGTTTTTGAGATTATAATACGTAAGAAAATGGATATAAATGTAGATTGTAACTACATTCCTGACTTACAATTTGGATTTAAAAATGGACATTCTACCTTAGATGCGTTGCTGAAATTTCATAATGATGTGACTAAACACCTTCGTGAACGTCACTGTACGGTTGCCATATCCTTAGATATTGAGAAGGCATTTGATCATTCCTATCACAACGGAATTCTTTATAAAATGATTCAAATTGGTTTTAGCGCTCCTTTTATAAAACTGTTTAAAAGTTTCTTCACTAATAGATCTTTCAAAGTTGTATTTAACAATAAACTATCCGCTCAAGGTGAAGTTAAATGTGGAGTTCCACAAGGTTCTATTTTAGCACCGCACCTGTTTAACATTTTTATGTACGACTTTCCACACATAATGAGTGATTCTACAGGTCTCTTATATGCTGATGATTCTTTGCTATATGCGCACGATGAGTCTCCAAATGGAGCTTTAAATAAAGTTTCTCACCATTTAATGATTGTTAAAGAATATTATCATAAATGGGGTATAAAAATCAATTCATCAAAAAGTGAGTCCATTTGCATCCGAAATGCTTCAGGTAAATGTAAAGGTTTTGTAGTACCCGAGAGCAAGTTACTTCACCTTTATCTTGACGGAACAGAGATTCCAATAAAGGACAGAATTAAATATCTTGGAATTAATTTGAGTAATCTTCTGAAATTTAATAAACATGCTCGTATTGCTCTAGGAAAAGCATATAAAATAATGGGAATATTTTCACGCATTTTTAAAAATAGAAGTTTACCAACGAAAACAAAACTTTTATTGTATAAAACTAGCATTAGACCAGTATTTTTATATGCTTTTCCTATATGGTTCAGCATTTCTCCATCTGTCCTAAAAGAATTTGAGATTTTTGAAAGGAAAATTTTAAGATGCTGTATTGGAAAGCACTTTCATTCCCCAAATAAAAGATATTCAAATAAATTTATTTATTCTAAATCAAAAGTTACTCCGATCGGTTTATATGTTTGTGACATTATTCAACGATTTATCCTTAGAGTTCAGCATCATGATAATACCTTCATAAAAAGTATTTATGACAGACAAAGTCGTTTTAATTGGTCCAATGTCAATTATTTATCTCCACTGGGTTATATAGCTGAGCATGCTCCATCTTTTGATTTAAATAATTCTATTCGTTGTGCATTTTATGACAAGACTACTCCTGGTACACACAGGGGATAGTTAAATAGTTAATTGTTTTTTTTTTATTTTTTTACATAATTTATTATTTTTTTTGTTGTAATTTTGATTTAAGTTGTTTTTAAGTTAGTTATAAGAATATTTTAGAGTAATATATAAAACTTACTCGAAATATGAAAGCTTTGGGAGCAGAAGCATATTAAATCTTATTTCATTTTAATGTATTAATTAATATATGTTTATAACTGTCAATTATTCTGTAAAGCTTGGTGCTGAATGCAATTTTACGCAAATTAAGATTTTACATTATAGTCTTAAGATATTTCTTTTTGTAGTTTACGGTTATCTATAAGTTTACCTGTATAAAGATTTAAAAAAAAGGCTCAATAAATTTAAACTTAAACTTAAACTATAATATAAAAATGAATCGCAAAATGTGTTGGTAAGCGCATAACTCAACAACGCCTGGACCAATTTGGCCAAATCTTTTTTTAAAATGTTCGTTGAAGTTCAAGGATGGTTTTTACGGCAAGAAAAATTAGAATTATTGCTGGAAAAACCCTAAAAATAGCCCTTCTTTTTCCCATACAAATGATTTGTAACTAAAACGTAGTCAATTTGAGCTTTTGTGATTTTGCACCGTAACTCAAGAACTACTGTACCGATTTAGACCAAACTTTAAATACATGCTCTATGGGGCGTAAGGAGTGTTTCTGTGTAGTTTGAAGTTCATCCGACAGATGGCGCCATATTTAGTTTTTTAAGTTCATCCGACAGATGGCGCCATATTTAGTTTTTTTGTGTGATTTTGCACCGTAACTCAAGAAGTACTGCACCGATTTAGACCAAACTTTATATACATGCTCTATGGGGCGTGAGGAGTGTTTCTGTGTAGTTTGAAGTTCGTTCGACAGATGGCGCCATATTTAGTTTTTTTTTGTGATTTTGAACCGTAACTCAAGAACTACTGCATCGATTTAGACCAAACTTTACACACATGCTCTATGGGGCGTGAGAAGTGTTTTTGTGTAGTTTGAAGTTCGTCCGACAGATGGCGCCATATTTAGTTTTTTTTTGTGATTTTGCACCGTAACTCAAGAACTACTGCACCGATTTAGACCAAACTTTATATACATGCTCTATGAGGTATGAGGAGTGTTTCTGTGTAGTTTAAAGTTCGTCCGACAGATGGCGCCATATTTATTTTTTTTGTGATTTTGCACCGTAACTCAAGAACTACTGCATCGATTTATATTTATTTTTTTTTGAGATTTTGCACCGTAACTCAAGAACTACTGCACTCATCCGACAGATGGCGCCATATTTAGTTTTTTTGTGTGATTTTGCACCGTAACTCAAGAAGTACTGCACCGATTTAGACCAAACTTTATATACATGCTCCATGGGGCGTGAGGAGTGTTTCTGTGTAGTTTGAAGTTCGTTCGACAGATGGCGCCATATTTAGTTTTTTTTTGTGATTTTGAACCGTAACTCAAGAAGTACTGCACCGATTTAGACCAAACTTTACACACATGCTTTATGGAGCGTGAGAAGTGTTTTTGTGTAGTTTGAAGTTCGTCCGACAGATGGCGCCATATTTAGTTTATTTTTGTGATTTTGCACCGTAACTCAAGAACTACTGCACCGATTTAGACCAAACTTTATATACATGCTCTATTGGGTATGAGGAGTGTTTCTGTGTAGTTTAAAGTTCGTTCGGCAGATGGCGCCGCATTTAGTTTTTTTGTGTGATTTTGCACCGTAACTCAAGAAGTACTGCACCGATTTAGACCAAACTTTATATACATGCTCCATGGGGCGTGAGGAGTGTTTCTGTGTAGTTTGAAGTTCGTTCGACAGATGGCGCCATATTTAGTTTTTTTTTGTGATTTTGAACCGTAACTCAAGAAGTACTGCACCGATTTAGACCAAACTTTATATACATGCTCCATGGGGCGTGAGGAGTGTTTTTGTGTAGTTTGAAGTTCGTCCGACAGATGGCACCATATTTATTTTTTTTTGTGATTTTGCACCGTAACTCAAGAACTACTGCACCGATTTAGACCAAACTTTATATACATGCTCTATTGGGTATGAGGAGTGTTTCTGTGTAGTTTAAAGTTCGTTCGGCAGATGGCGCCGCATTTAGTTTTTTTGTGTGATTTTGCACCGTAACTCAAGAACTACTGCACCGATTTTGACCAAACTTTAAATACATGCTTTATGGGGTGTGAGGAGTGTTTCTGTGTAGTTTAAAGTTCGTCCGACAAATGGCGCCATATTTAGTTTTTCATATTTATTTTTTTTTGTGATTTTGCACTGTAACTCAAGAAGTACTGCACCGATTTAGACCAAACTTTATATACATGCTCTATGGGGCGTGAGGAGTGTTTCTGTGTAGTTTGAAGTTCGTTCGACAGATGGCGCCATATTTATTTTTTTTGTGATTTTGCACCGTAACTCAAGAACTACTGCATCGATTTAGACCAAACTTTACACACATGCTTTATGGCGCGTGAGAAGTGTTTTTGTGTAGTTTGAAGTTCGTCCGACAGATGGCGCCATATTTAGTTTATTTTTGTGATTTTGCACCGTAACTCAAGAACTACTGCACCGATTTAGACCAAACTTTCTATACATGCTCTATGGGGTATGAGGAGTGTTTCTGTGTAGTTTAAAGTTCGTCCGACAGATGGTGCCATATTTAGTTTTTTATATTTATTTTATTTTTGAGATTTTGCACCGTAACTCAAGAACTACTGCACCGATTTAGACAAAACTTTATTTACATGCTCTATGGGGCGTGAGGAGTGTTTCTGTGTAGTTTGAAAATTGTCCGACAGATGGCGCCATTTTTAGTTTTTTTTGTGATTTTGCACCGTAACTCAAGAACTACTGCACCGATTTAGACCAAACTTTATATATATGCTCTATTGGGCGTGAGGAGTGTTTTTGTGTAGTTTGAAGTTCGTCCGATAGATGGCGCCATATTTAGTTTTTTTTTGTGATTTTGCACCGTAACTCAAGAACTACTGCACCGATTTGGACCAAACTTTATATACATACTCTATGGGGCGTGAGGAGTGTTTCTGTGTAGTTCGAAGTTCGTCCTGCAGATGGCGCCATATTTAGTTTTTTATATTTATTTTTTTTTGTGATTTTGCACCGTAACTCAAGAACTACTGCACCGATTTAGACCAAACTTTATATACATGCTCTATGGGGCGTGAGGAGTGTTTCTGTGTAGTTTGAAGTTCGTCCGGCAGATGGCGCAATATTTAGTTTATTCGTGGGCAAAATCCAATTTTCATATTGTACCACCAATGCCATATACAACACTAATGTTTGCTTAGGGCCAGCAACGCGGACCGGGGTCAGCTAGTAAACTAATAATTTTGTTTTAACAGGTAGAGACATATGGGAAAGAATTCTTCCCAAACATTGTTTCACTCTGAAGACTTTATTTAATATGAATTTACCATGCTCACTAAATTTAAAAAGTTTATTGAAATAAATACCAAGGTATTTAAATTTGTATATACCGATGGTGCATCGAATAAGTAAAAATAATTAATGTGATGATCGTTAAAGATAAGTAAGAATAGTTAAACATACATAGGTAGAGTGATATAACTTCGTGCTAACCTAAATAGAATATGGAAAAACAGAAAATGAATAGTGATACTTACAAATGTGTTTGCCAAAGGTAAATCAATAATTGTATACACAATCAATTCTCATATTCCATTTCATAGAAATTTAAGTTAAATAGCTGATGTTAATAATAATCTCTACCCCAGTAGATAGACATGGGTGCTGATGAAGTGCGTGGCTGCACAGAAAAATATCGGTATTTCCCCCAGCTAATAAAGTCTAGTTTAAGTTTTCTTCTCTTCTTTAGATACTCACATTAATTAATAAAAATATTTCATTCAATAAGAATTGAAATTACTGAACTCAAGCCTGATTAAGAAATTATTTCTGATTAAAATTCACTACAGTTCAATTAAATCTAAAAATGTCTCATTTAATTCATCATGGGCACGTGACAAAAATATGTTCACTTAGCGATCACTGTTCACTTGGCTATCACTGCTTCAGAATGCTGAAAAGCGAAGTCAACTGTAGAAAGCAAAAACAAAGTAACATAAAGCCACTACAATAATACTTATATGTATGTACCGATGGTGCATCGAATAAGTAAAAATAATTAATGTGATGATCGTAAAAGATAAGTAAGAATAGTTAAACATACATAGGTAGAGTGATATAACTTCGTGCTAACCTAAATAGAATATGGAAAAACAGAAAATGAATAGTGATACTTACAAATGTGTTTGCCAAAGGTAAATCAATAATTGTATACACAATCAATTCTCATATTCCATTTCATAGAAATTTAAGTTAAATAGCTGATGTTAATAATAATCTCTACCCCAGTAGATAGACATGGGTGCTGATGAAGTGCGTGGCTGCACAGAAAAATATCGGTATTTCCCCCAGCTAATAAAGTCTAGTTTAATTTTTCTTCTCTTCTTTAGATACTCACATTAATTAATAAAAAATATTTCATTCAATAAGAATTGAAATTGCTGAACTCAAGCCTGATTAAGAAATTATTTCTGATTAAAATTCACTACAGTTCAATTAAATCTAAAAATGTCTCATTTAATTCATCATGGG
This sequence comes from Tachina lurida, assembly GCA_944452675.1. Classification (NCBI taxonomy): domain Eukaryota; kingdom Metazoa; phylum Arthropoda; class Insecta; order Diptera; family Tachinidae; genus Tachina; species Tachina lurida. The sequence continues at coordinate 97,896,473 of OX101752.1, forward strand.
CACGTGACAAAAATATGTTCACTTAGCGATCACTGTTCACTTGGCTATCACTGCTTCAGAATGCTGAAAAGCGAAGTCAACTGTAGAAAGCAAAAACAAAGTAACATAAAGCCACTACAATAATACTTATATGTATGTACCGATGGTGCATCGAATAAGTAAAAATAATTAATGTGATGATCGTAAAAGATAAGTAAGAATAGTTAAACATACATTGGTAGAGTGATATAACTTCGTGCTAACCTAAATAGAAAATGGAAAAACAGAAAATGAATAGTGATACTTACAAATGTGTTTGCCAAAGGCAAATCAATAATTGTATACACAATCAATTCTAATATTCCATTTCATAGAAATTTAAGTTAAATAGCTGATGTTAATAATAATCTCTACCCCAGTAGATAGACATGGGTATGGGTTCTGATGAAGTGCGTGGCTGCACAGAAACATATCGGTATTTCCCCCAGCTAATAAAGTCTCGTTAAATTTTTCTTCTCTTCTTTAGATACTCACATTAATTAATAAAAATATTTCATTCAATAAGAATTGAAATTACTGAACTCAAGCCTGATTAAGAAATTATTTCTGATTAAAATTCACTACAGTTCAATTAAATCTAAAAATGTCTCATTTAATTCATCATGGGCACGTGACAAAAATATGTTCACTTAGCGATCACTGTTCACTTGGCTATCACTGCTTCAGAATGTTGAAAAGCGAAGTCAACTGTAGAAAGCAAAAACAAAGTAACATAAAGCCACTACAATAATACTTATATGTATGTACCGATGGTGCATCGAATAAGTAAAAATAATTAATGTTATGATCGTAAAAGATAAGTAAGAATAGTTAAACATACATAGCTAGAGTGATATAACTTCGTGCTAACCTAAATAGAATATGGAAAAACAGAAAATGAATAGTGATACTTACAAATGTGTTTGCCAAAGGTAAATCAATAATTGTATACACAATCAATTCTCATATTCCATTTCATAGAAATTTAAGTTAAATAGCTGATGTTAATAATAATCTCTACCCCAGTAGATAGACATGGGTGCTGATGAAGTGCGTGGCTGCACAGAAAAATATCGGTATTTCCCCCAGCTAATAAAGTCTAGTTTAATTTTTCTTCTCTTCTTTAGATACTCACATTAATTAATAAAAAATATTTCATTCAATAAGAATTGAAATTGCTGAACTCAAGCCTGATTAAGAAATTATTTCTGATTAAAATTCACTACAGTTCAATTAAATCTAAAAATGTCTCATTTAATTCATCATGGGCACGTGACAAAAATATGTTCACTTAGCGATCACTGTTCACTTGGCTATCACTGCTTCAGAATGCTGAGAAGCTAAGTCAACTGTAGAAAGCAAAAACAAAGTAACATAAAGCCACTACAATAATACTTATATGTATGTACCGATGGTGCATCGAATAAGTAAAAATAATTAATGTGATGATCGTAAAAGATAAGTAAGAATAGTTAAACATACATAGGTAGAGTGATATAACTTCGTGCTAACCTAAATAGAAAATATAAAAACAGAAAATGAATAGTGATACTTACAAATGTGTTTGCCGAAGGTAAATCAATAATTGTATACACAATCAATTCTCATATTCCATTTCATAGAAATTTAAGTTAAATAGCTGATGTTAATAATAATCTCTACCCCAGTAGATAGACATGGGTATGGGTGCTGATGAAGTGCGTGGCTGCACAGAAAAATATCGGTATTTCCCCCAGCTAATAAAGTCTAGTTAAATTTTTCTTCTCTTCTTTAGATACTCACATTAATTAATAAAAATATTTCATTCAATAAGAATTGAAATTACTGAACTCAAGCCTGATTAAGAAATTATTTCTGATTAAAATTCACTACAGTTCAATTAAATCTAAAAGTGTCTCATTTAATTCATCATGGGCACGTGACAAAAATATGTTCACTTAGCGATCACTGTTCACTTGGCTATCACTGCTTCAGAATGCTGAAAAGCGAAGTCAACTGTAGAAAGCAAAAACAAAGTAACATAAAGCCACTACAATAATACTTATATGTATGTACCGATGGTGCATCGAATAAGTAAAAATAATTAATGTGATGATCGTAAAAGATAAGTAAGAATAGTTAAACATACATAGGTAGAGTGATATAACTTCCTGCTAACCTAAATAGAATATGGAAAAACAGAAAATGAATAGTGAGTGATACTTACAAATGTGTTTGCCGAAGGTAAATCAATAATTGTATACACAATCAATTCTCATATTCCTTCCTTACCGAAGGGGGAAAATTTTCTAAGAGTAGTGTTGTCAAATCGTTCTTAAAAATATCCCAATTGGAATTTTTTTATGAAGAGTATGATAGCGAAGGAATCAAAGTAAATTCAAATTCAGGAAATTTCAAATTAAAATTTAGAGGGAAATGATCAGAGAAGGAATGAACAGTAGATATATTGTAATTTGGAATAATAAGATTAACAATATTAGAACTTAAAAGAAAATGATCTAAAAATGAGGATCCGTTAGGATAAGAAGGCAAAGAGTCACAAAGTCTTACAAATGAATGTGACTGAAGATTTAACCAATTTGAAAATGCAATACCATTTAAATTTATCAAATTATCCCCCCAAGAGATATTTTTAGAATTAAAATCACCACCAATTATTATAGCATCAAAATCGTTTGAGAAATTTGCAATGTTTGTAAGCCCATTTTCTAATTGTGCAGAATTAAAGTTGCAAGGAATATAAACGGAACCAACTAAGATTTTTCTAATGATGTTATTGATAGTTATACGTACCTCAATAAAAATATGGAGAAATAGTAAGTCAGAGATTTCTATTCTGGAAAAGTAATAGTTTTTTTTAATGGCAATACCAACACCTTGTGAAGTCTCTAATAAAGATGTAGTTATCTAAATAAACTTTATGCTTTGATTTAAGATGTGTTTCTTGAATAAAAGCAAAATCAATTTTATTTGAATTAAGAACATTTGCCAAATCTAATCTTCTACTTGTCTCCACGAGAGATCTGACATTAAATGTTCACATTTTGAATGCATTACGGACCATATGATGATATAATTTCTTTAAGAAGACTTTTAGATTCGCAGATTGCCTGAGATTTTGACAAAGATTTAAAATTCTTCATAAAATTCATAATTCTGATTTCTAATGAATCAGGTTCACATAAAACTTTAGCTAATTTCAAGAAATCATTAACAATATTAGGTTTATTTGAAGACTTATTGCTGAACTGACTTGCAAAAGAACGATTAGGATCAATAAAGTTTGATTTAAAAGCCAAAGAAACATCACTCAATATCTGATCCTTCTTTTTTTAACTTTATCAGAATTTTTTTTTTTGGTTTCTAAATATTTTTTAAATGAAGGACAACCACGCCAGCTTGCTGGATGACCAAAAGATTGACAATTAAAGCAAAATGGCTGACTTTTTGCATCAGAGGTAAAAGCACATTTGCCAGGTTCATGATCTGAAGAGTATTTAACACAAACGTAAGATCTGTTGCAATTTTAGCCATGTGACCCCAATTTTGACAACGATAACATTGTACTACTTGTTGATTTTTCTTTGGATTTTCCCAAGTAACTACCTGGTTTAAAACAAAACGAATACCAGTTAAATCATTTAAACGTTTACCCTCTTTGAGAGTAATTAAGAAAAGGCCGGTTTCTAAATTATTTTTTTTTGGAAAAAGGTGTTTTAAATTTTGAGACATTTTGAATTGTGTCAGGAACTAGTTTGTTTAAATCATAAGCAATATCCAAAATATTAGAATCAAAATAAAGACCTCGAAGTACTAAGGATTGACGTCTCATTTCCAAAGGAGTAAATGAATAGGAAGCAAAATTTTTTTCCCTAAGAATCTGCATCATCTCTGAATGAGCTGAAACATCGTGTAAATATAAAGTTTACTTTTAGAATTGCTTTTATTTACTATTTTGAAATCAAGACCCTTTACTTTTAGTTGATCAACCAGAGATTTAATATTGACGCAATAAAGAAAAATTTTTCGGGCCAAATTGTTTAATATGTTTCTGATTTTTCGTCAAAGGATTACTTTTTACATTATTAGTTGTATTGGATTCAACATTTAAATCTTCAAAAATTGCAAATCTATTTTGACTACAACTAGGTCTAACGTCATTTTCTGAGGATCTTATAATAGATAAATCGACTTTTAAATCTCCCTGGGAGTTTCTTTTACATTTTTTATTCTTAATAATTTCAAAATCAGTATCACCTGAAGAATTTGCCAAATCACAATTTTCATCTTGAGAAAGGAAACTTGAGATAGCGTCATCATTCGAATTTTGAAAAAAAAAATTATTGGCATTTCAAAATTATCTTCACACACAGTTTTAAAAGACACATCAGAATCAATGATTGAATAATGAAGAGAATTTGAAGATGACCCAGACACATAAGTAATATTTTTCTGAACGTTTTGTGCACAATCGTTTTTTTGAAGTTGAGCTTTAGGATTGTCCCAAAATTTATCAGGAGGTTTCTTTAATTGCTTAACAGAGGCAATTTGAGGTTTATCCATTTCGTCGACCAAATAATAAAAAATATAAAATATATAAATTTTTTTTTTTTTTGAAAATTCAATTAAATATCTATTTCAATTTTATTATTGATAAAATCACGTCAGCTTTCTATGAATATTCAATCGGACTCCCTTACATAAATTTAATGCAGAAACAATCATTAAATAGATGAAAAAATTTCATTGCATTAATGAACCAACTTCATTTATGGTAGGTAAAAACTTCATTAAATCAATGAAACATTTACATTTACTTAATGAAACATTTACATTTACTTAATGAAACAGTTTCATTGAACTAATGAAACAGTTTCATTTAACTAATGAAATAATTTCATTGAACTAATGAAATAGTTTCATTGAACTAATGAAATAGTTTCATTAAACTAATGAAATAGTTTCATTCTATTTATGACATGGCCGCCAAAATAAAGTTCATAAATACATTGAATCCATTCTTCATTGATCCAATGAAGGGCTTCATTAGCTGACTTTTAATGAAAAATTTCATTGATCCAATGAAAAATTTCATTGATCCAATGAAAAATTTCATTGATCCAATGAAGGGATTCCTTTCAGTGTATGCAACGGTTAATTCATTGATTCACAAGTTGGTATTGGACAAAGCGAAATTGATCGCTGACAAAACTGTGGTTTTACCGTTAGAAAATGTCTATTATCAGATTTTTTATTTTTATTAAGAGCTTCAGAACTCACAGTAAGTCTATCATCAGATTTTTTATTGTTGTCATTAAGAGCTTCAGAACTTACTGTAAAATTGGCATTTCTGCCGTTAGAACTCACTTCACAATTTTTTTCCTTTGAGGTACTCATATAGAGTATTGCTCAAGGGTAATTTGTGTGTTTTTTTTGTTTACAGTTTTTTTTTGTTTTTGCTATTTCTATATGTAAAAATATTAGCAAAGCAAAAAAAAAGCTTATTTATCAAAGTTAATATGTACTACGAATATTTTTTTGTACGATTTTTATACCCTTACCAAAAAAAATTGTAAAAGGGTATATATATGTTTGTCATTTCGTTAGTAATTTCTATAATATCAATAGGCGACCCATAAAATATATATTTTCTGGATCCTTATGCATAGGGAAGACAAATAAGCGATGTCCGTGTGTCCGTCTGTCTGTACGTGAAATCGAAGCTCCCAGAAAAGCTAAAGACTTCGTTCTTGGAATGGTGTATCAGAAATTTTCCAAAATAGATTGGTATTGAAATTTAGCAAAATCGAGCAGACGATTGCAGAGCTGGAAAGCTTAGACTTTACTTTGAGGTATAAAAGTAACTACCGAAAACACATTTTTATTATTTTTTTTATTTATTTTACACTTCAGTAAGACTAAAATTGGTATTTTAAATGAAAAAAATATAAAAAAAAATTAAAAAGACGTTTCCAGGGTTGGAAAACTTTAACGTTTTGTGTTATGTAAAATAACTATATCTGTCACAGGGTATTTTCTCGAGAACCGTAAGAGCTACAGACCTGAAATTTGCACACAGTGTGTAGACTTCTGGCCGCGACAACAACAAATACATGAGAGTTGGAAATTAAAGGGTGTTCCAAAACGAGCAACGAAAAATTTTAAAATCCCATTTTATATACATTGTATGTATATACACTTGAAATTTGTAAGGTTGGTGTATTTTTATACAGACTACAAAAATTAACACTAAAATTTCAAAATATTTAATTATAGGGTGTTCCATCAGTTAATGCAATTTTGACAACTTGGCGCAAATAGCAAACCCCTTGAAATTTAAATTAACGGTAAAACTAAAAAATCAAAAAACTGTAAAATCACTATACCGAAAAAAATCGCCAAAAACAAAAAAATCGCTAAAATGAAAAAAAGCACCAAATTAAAAAAAATGTCTAAGACTAAAATAAATCGCGAAAAACCGGAAAAATTGCTAAAATGAAAAAAACCGCTAAAATTAAAGAAAATCGCCAAAATGAAAAAAAATCTCCAAAACAGGAAAAAATCGCCTAAATGAAAAAAACCCAAAGTAGGAAAAAATCGCCAAAATGAAAACAATCTCCAAAATGAAAAAAGGCCCTAAAAACAGAAATAAATTAAAATAACCTCCAAAAACAGAAAAAAATCGGCAAAACGAGCAAAAAGCGACAAAACTGAAAAAATCGTTTAAACTGGAAAAAACTTAAAAAAGCCACTTTAAAATGCTCAAAGCCGAATGTACGGAACCCTTCGTGCGCGAGTCAAAATCGCACTTTACTGAATTTTTTAATATTAAAGGAATTAAATGAAACTAAAATTTTTCTTATTTCGTTTTTGCTTTCTGCACTTAACATTTTTTATGTAATTTTTAAAGAACTAGATTGGTATCAATAATCAAAAAAATCCAAAATTATGACTTCAGGGTTGGAAAACTTACACTTTTTGTGTTATGTAAAATTAAATGTGTCTAAATAATTATTTTTTCCTTTATAAATTAAATATATTTTATGCTTCACTTAACATATTTTATGTATTTTTTAAAGAACTAGATTGGTATAAGGAATTAGCAAAATCATAAATTATGATTCCAGGGTTGGAAAACTTACACTTTTTGTGTTACAATATTTTAAATACCCAGTTGGCCACATCCTTAAAACATCTTTGACGACGGGTACAAGAGAATGGTAAGTCTTAGAAGACATATTGAAGGCAGCCCCATTTACAAATGGTCGACGAAATTTTCATACAAATGGCGCAGAGGTCACACAAGACGAGATGGGCGACAATGTCGTCAACACTGCTTTACTGGAGACAAAACTTATATGACACTGTCTCTCAGATTGTCCTCAACAAAGTCTTATTGAAGACAAAACGTACGACACTGTCGCTTAGATTGTCGTCAACACGGCTTTATTGATGACAAAACCATGGATATTGTCGCTCAGATAGTCATGAACGACGATTTTCTTTAAATGATCGATTATAAAACCTAAATCAGTTCTCGTTGTACCTTCATAGTGAACAGACGTAATAGCGGAATTATTCTTACATACATACTAAACAAAAAAAAAATCATACAAAAAATATTCGTAGTACATACTAAGTTTGATAAATAATCTTTTTTTTTGCTTTGCTAATATTTTTACATATAGAAATAACAAAAACAAAAAAACCGTAAACAAAAAACACACAAAATACCCTTAAGGAATACTCTATATGAGTACCTCAAAGGAAAAAAATTGTGAAGTGAGTTCTAACGGCAGAAATGCATATTTTACTGTGAGTTCTGAAGCTTTTAATGACAACAATAAAAATCTGATGATAGACTTACTGCGACCTCTGAAGCTCTTAATAAAAAAAATCTGATAGACTTTTTGTAATGGCAAAACCACAGTTTCGTCAGCGATCAACTTCGCTTTGTCCAATGCCAACTAGTGAATCGTTGAAATTACCGTTGCCTAGTACTTCTACATTTAACTCAAGGATATCTTCAGCTTCGGGCTCATGGTCATCACTTAACCAAGTTATCAATACAGATAACAGTAGTTCAAATTAGTGACCAAGCTGTCACTGAAGATAAGAGTACCCCAAAACCCAAGGTCCAAGTCGGAATGGACAGATACATCACAATTTTAAAGCGCGGGCGAATCCCAAATTCTACTAAAATTGCAACTGCTACAAAGATGTCTAGGGATAGCAGCGCATCCTCTATTAATCGGCAATACTGATTTAAAATATTGCAAGATGATAATGACAAACCCGTTGAATCTGCGAACAAAACCTCCAAGCCGCCAACAATCTATTTAAGAGAAAAAAACTGAAACGCTCTTATTAAAAATTTAATTTCGGTTATTGGTGAGAATATATTTCACATTGTTTCAATGATGAAACTAAAATTCAAATTTATGAAGATTGGCATTTTCGCAAAATGGTTTCAGAATTTGAAAAAAGTAAAACAAATTTCTACACATATCAGCTCAAGAGTGCTAAAGGTCTGCAGATTGTATTGAAGAGCATAGATTCCTATGTTGCTCCCGAAGAAATAAAAGATGCACTCGTCCTCCAGGGGCTTAAGGTAAAATATGTATCCAATATAATAAATAGGGAGAAGATCCCCCAACCTCTATTTCGCGTTGAACTTGAGCTACATATTTTTATTTATTGTATCTTCAAATATGAACTAATAGTGTTTTCACACTGCAAGTTAAAACCTGGGCCCTATTCCACCAATCAACTTATCAACTTTTCACTTTGCACTTATCAAACGTTTCATCAATTCTTTTTGTTCCTCATAACTGTAAAATTTGATAAGTGATAAGTTGAAATTGATAAGTGCAATTTGCAAAGTCTTTGCAATTTTTATGCTCTATTTCCCATTTCTGTTCCACTTACGTTCTCTTGTGCAAAGTGAAAAGTTAATATTGAAAAGTGTAATTTGCAAAGACTTTGCAAATAATTATGCTGTTTCGTTCCACAATAACTGTAAATTATATTTTTGCAAAGCAAATTTTGATAAGTTTGTCAAAAATTTGCAAGGTTAACGATCACTTTACAAATTCATATTGTTATAATTAGTGAAGCTTTCAAAATGTTAAGACGTGAATTTCTGTTCGACGATGTTATAACAAGAAATTATAGAGACCGAATTAATTTTTGGGGATTACAAAACTTTAACTTTAAAGAGTGCTTTCGTTTAAGTCAAATTCAAGTTGATTTCATTTTAAATAAAATTGGAAAAAAAATTAGAGCACAACACACAGCGCAGTCATGCCTTGTCGGTTGAAAACCAACTGCTAATATGTTTGCATTGGCTTGGAAATGGTTGCCAGTACCATGTAGTTGCAACTATGCCTGGTGTTGCAAAATCAACAGTTTGCAGAGCCATCTATAGAGTTGTTGACGTTATAATAGATGATTTATTTCAAAACACAATTCGGTGGCCTGATGACGTCAGTGGTATTGCTGAAAAGTTTTTGATGATGGGTGAATTCCCTTGTGTATGTGGTAGCGTGGATGGTACAATCATTAAAATTGATGCGCCTAAGTTACACGAAGAAGGATATGTTGACCGGCATGGAAACCACTCATTAAATGTGATGATGATATGCGGGCCAGGCTACACATTTTACAGTGTAAATGCAAGTTGGCCGGGCAGCGTTCATGACTCAAGGGTGTTACGAAATTCGGCTGTAAATCAAAGATTTGACAATGGATGGAGACCGTTTCCGGATGCTGTTGTTTTGGGTGATAGTGGTTATGGACTGAAAAGCTGGTTGATACCACCATTACGCCGAAATCCCGATAACTCTGCTGAAGAGGCAGGCTTTCAATCGTTGCCACAAAAAAAAAACACGGCGCATAATTGAAAATAGTATTGGCATTTATTAAAGCTACTTCAATTTATTGAACTCTCTTCCTATAAGTTTTATGGCTTTCATACAATAACAAATAAGAGAAAAAAAATTGGAATAGCAAGAGAAATACACACACTCACACACAAACATGTTTTGTTTCATTTTTAAGTGTAAGCTAATAAATGCGTGTGTACTATGTTTGCATGTAGTAGTAGCAACTTTAAACGCTTATATGTAGCTCCCAAAATACTCAACCAATGTCAATAAAATATAGATTGTGCACATCTGCTACAGACCTGAAATTTGCACACAGTGTGTAGACTTCTGGCCGCGACAACAACAAATACATGAGAGTTGGAAATTAAAGGGTGTTCCAAAACGAGCAACGAAAAATTTTAAAATCCCATTTTATTTACATTGTATGTATATACACTTGAAATTTGTAAGGTTGGAGTATTTTTATACAGACTACAAAAATTAACACTAAAATTTCAAAATATTTAATTATAGGGTGTTCCATCAGTTAATGCAATTTTGACAACTTGGCGCAAATAGCAAAACTCTTGAAATTTAAAATAACGGTAAAACTAAAAAATCAAAAAACTGTAAAATCACCATACCGAAAAAAATCGCCAAAAACAAAAAAATCGCTAAAATGAAAAAAAGCACCAAATTAAAAAAAATGTCTAAGACTAAAATAAATCGCGAAAAACCGGAAAAATTGCTAAAATGAAAAAAACCGCTAAAATTAAAGAAAATCGCCAAAATGAAAAAAAATCTCCAAAACAGGAAAAAATCGCCTAAATGAAAAAAACCCAAAGTAGGAAAAAATCGCCAAAATTAAAACAATCTCCAAAATGAAAAAAGGCCCTAAAAACAGAAATAAATTAAAATAACCTCCAAAAACAGAAAAAAATCGGCAAAACGAGCAAAAAGCGACAAAACTGAAAAAATCGTTTAAACTGGAAAAAACTTAAAAAAGCCACTTTAAAATGCTCAAAGCCGAATGTACGGAACCCTTCGTGCGCGAGTCAAAATCGCACTTTACTGAATTTTTTAATATTAAAGGAATTAAATGAAACTAAAATTTTTCTTATTTCGCTTTTGCTTTCTGCACTTAACATTTTTTATGTAATTTTTAAAGAACTAGATTGGTATCAATAATCAAAAAAATCCAAAATTATGACTTCAGGGTTGGAAAACTTACACTTTTTGTGTTATGTAAAATTAAATGTGTCTAAATAATTATTTTTTCCTTTATAAATTAAATATATTTTATGCTTCACTTAACATATTTTATGTATTTTTTAAAGAACTAGATTGGTATAAGGAATTAGCAAAATCATAAATTATGATTCCAGGGTTGGAAAACTTACACTTTTTGTGTTACAATATTTTAAATACCCAGTTGGCCACATCCTTAAAACATCTTTGACGACGGGTACAAGAGAATGGTAAGTCTTAGAAGACATATTGAAGGCAGCCCCATTTACAAATGGTCGACGAAATTTTCATACAAATGGCGCAGAGGTCACACAAGACGAGATGGGCGACAATGTCGTCAACACTGCTTTACTGGAGACAAAACTTATATGACACTGTCTCTCAGATTGTCCTCAACAAAGTCTTATTGAAGACAAAACGTACGACACTGTCGCTCAGATTGTCGTCAACACGGCTTTATTGATGACAAAACCATGGATATTGTCGCTCAGATAGTCATGAACGACGATTTTCTTTAAATGTTCGATTATAAAACCTAAATCAGTTCTCGTTGTACCTTCATAGTGAACAGACGTAATAGCGGAATTATTCTTACATACATACTAAACAAAAAAAAAATCATACAAAAAATATTCGTAGTACATACTAAGTTTGATAAATAATCTTTTTTTTTGCTTTGCTAATATTTTTACATATAGAAATAACAAAAACAAAAAAACCGTAAACAAAAAACACACAAAATACCCTTAAGGAATACTCTATATGAGTACCTCAAAGGAAAAAAATTGTGAAGTGAGTTCTAACGGCAGAAATGCATATTTTACTGTGAGTTCTGAAGCTTTTAATGACAACAATAAATATCTGATGATAGACTTACTGCGACCTCTGAAGCTCTTAATAAAAAAAATCTGATAGACTTTTTGTAATGGCAAAACCACAGTTTCGTCAGCGATCAACTTCGCTTTGTCCAATGCCAACTAGTGAATCGTTGAAATTACCGTTGCCTAGTACTTCTACATTTAACTCAAGGATATCTTCAGCTTCGGGCTCATGGTCATCACTTAACCAAGTTATCAATACAGATAACAGTAGTTCAAATTAGTGACCAAGCTGTCACTGAAGATAAGAGTACCCCAAAACCCAAGGTCCAAGTCGGAATGGACAGATACATCACAATTTTAAAGCGCGGGCGAATCCCAAATTCTACTAAAATTGCAACTGCTACAAAGATGTCTAGGGATAGCAGCGCATCCTCTATTAATCGGCAATACCGATTTAAAATATTGCAAGATGATAATGACAAACCCGTTGAATCTGCGAACAAAACCTCCAAGCCGCCAACAATCTATTTAAGAGAAAAAAACTGAAACGCTCTTATTAAAAATTTAATTTCGGTTATTGGTGAGAATATATTTCACATTGTTTCAATGATGAAACTAAAATTCAAATTTATGAAGATTGGCATTTTCGCAAAATGGTTTCAGAATTTGAAAAAAGTAAAACAAATTTCTACACATATCAGCTCAAGAGTGCTAAAGGTCTGCAGATTGTATTGAAGAGCATAGATTCCTATGTTGCTCCCGAAGAAATAAAAGATGCACTCGTCCTCCAGGGGCTTAAGGTAAAATATGTATCCAATATAATAAATAGGGAGAAGATCCCCCAACCTCTATTTCGCGTTGAACTTGAGCTACATATTTTTATTTATTGTATCTTCAAATATGAACTAATAGTGTTTTCACACTGCAAGTTAAAACCTGGGCCCTATTCCACCAATCAACTTATCAACTTTTCACTTTGCACTTATCAAACGTTTCATCAATTTTTTTTTTCCTCATAACTGTAAAATTTGATAAGTGATAAGTTGAAATTGATAAGTGCAATTTGCAAAGTCTTTGCAATTTTTATGCTCTATTTCCCATTTCTGTTCCACTTACGTTCTCTTGTACAAAGTGAAAAGTTAATATTGAAAAGTGTAATTTGCAAGGACTTTGCAAATAATTATGCTGTTTCGTTCCACAATAACTGTAAATTATATTTTTGCAAAGCAAATTTTGATAAGTTTGTCAAAAATTTGCAAGGTTAACGATCACTTTACAAATTCATATTGTTATAATTAGTGAAGCTTTCAAAATGTTAAGACGTGAATTTCTGTTCGACGATGTTATAACAAGAAATTATAGAGACCGAATTAATTTTTGGGGATTACAAAACTTTAACTTTAAAGAGTGCTTTCGTTTAAGTCAAATTCAAGTTGATTTCATTTTAAATAAAATTGGAAAAAAAATTAGAACACAACACACAGCGCTGTCATGCCTTGTCGGTTGAAAACCAACTGCTAATATGTTTGCATTGGCTTGGAAATGGTTGCCAGTACCATGTAGTTGCAACTATGCCTGGTGTTGCAAAATCAACAGTTTGCAGAGCCATCTATAGGGTTGTTGACGTTATAATAGATGATTTATTTCAAAACACAATTCGGTGGCCTGATGACGTCAGTGGTATTGCTGAAAAGTTTTTGATGATGGGTGAATTCCCTTGTGTATGTGGTAGCGTGGATGGTACAATCATTAAAATTGATGCGCCTAAGTTACACGAAGAAGGATATGTTGACCGGCATGGAAACCACTCATTAAATGTGATGATGATATGCGGGCCAGGCTACACATTTTACAGTGTAAATGTAAGTTGGCCGGGCAGCGTTCATGACTCAAGGGTGTTACGAAATTCGGCTGTAAATCAAAGATTTGACAATGGATGGAGACCGTTTCCGGATGCTGTTGTTTTGGGTGATAGTGGTTATGGACTGAAAAGCTGGTTGATACCACCATTACGCCGAAATCCCGATAACTCTGCTGAAGAGGCAGGCTTTCAATCGTTGCCACAAAAAAAAACACGGCGCATAATTGAAAATAGTATTGGCATTTATTAAAGCTACTTCAATTTATTGAACTCTCTTCCTATAAGTTTTATGGCTTTCATACAATAACAAATAAGAGAAAAAAAATTGGAATAGCAAGAGAAATACACACACTCACACACAAACATGTTTTGTTTCATTTTTAAGTGTAAGCTAATAAATGCGTGTGTACTATGTTTGCATGTAGTAGTAGCAACTTTAAACGCTTATATGTAGCTCCCAAAATACTCAACCAATGTCAATAAAATATAGATTGTGCACATCTGTGCAGAAAATCCTTTAAAATCATATAAGTCTCTCCAAAATCGGTGCAGTAGTTCCGGCGCAAAAGGGATTACAAAAAACTTGTTCGCCTTTTATCTGAAATTTAATGCTGTCTCTTAATTTAAATTCCAATAATAGACAAAAAAGTTGTAGGTGAAATACTAAAAAAAAGTCAAGGCAAAAAAAAATTTTTTTTTGTTAAAAGTCAAATATCTTCCAAGTTATGAGAGATACCAAAACACATTTTAGGACATTATTTCTTTAAAATTGTGAGATTAGATCAAAACGCTTTATTTCATTAAAATCGGATAACTTTTCTAAAAGTTGCAAGCCTCAGAATTTTTTTTGAGTCCCATGTTGTCAACTTAGGCCCACTGTAACTCCTGTCCAGCTTAAGCCAGATGGCTGCCAAGTCATTTGTTATAAAGCTTAAGTCCTCCTTTACAGATATTCTAAGTTTCATATAAATCCAATCAGTAGTTTAGAAGTTCCCGATTTATTACCATTTATTTTGCAAAAGTCCCCACTGTGTATTGTTGTTGATACAATGGGCCATAACCATAGTCACAGAATAAAGTCGGTTCGTTTTAGAAACAACTTAAAATTAAAAACCTGTTTCTAAATATTTTTCTTCTATAGTCAAAAACAAAGTGTGTGTTAAGTTGAACCGACTTTAACTGGGTGTCACAACAAATATGGGAAATTTTTCATACGATCGAAAACAAAATATAAGAAAGTGGCATCTCTCTCTCATCTGATACTGTGTTATGAAAAAGGGTTAAATTTAAAAAAAGATAAAATAAAACAACCGAACATAAGAACAACTTAACAAATAAATAATATAGAGAAAATTTAAAAGGTATTTTGTATTATTTTAATACTATTGAATAATTGGTTTATAAATTATTTATAGGAACAAAAGAAGCCAAGAGATAGAAATTCATATATACATACAAATGTGGACATATGTATATACATATTTTCTCTTTTATTTTAATGCGTTTTGTCTTGAACTAAAAAGCCAGAGTCGATGCATGCTAATCTAGTTAAAAACAGCTTCAGCATGTTTTAACTTTAGAACCGACTTTTTCCTTTAAAGTGCAGTTTTTCTCGTCTATAGTACGTCGAAAGTTAATTTTTTAAAAAAGTGCATTCTAAAACTAAAAAAGTATACTTTTTTGTTGACTATGGTTATGGCCCAATATGTGTAGCTTGTTAGTTATTAGCACTGAACAATAATAATATGAATAGAAGTTCTAACAAAAACAAATTTTATATATACATATAATTATTTGATATGTGCAGACAATAAAGTGTTTTATTTACCAATGTCCGACTCTTCCAGAGCCCAAACAAACCGTCCCGCGCATAAATCCATGTTTTTGGGCCGACGCACAGTGCTTTGTCCCCATATAGTGAATCGGCAAAATTAGAGAAGTTATCGCAGAAAAATTAAATTTGGTGTGCTGGTTCAAAATATGTTAATTAAGAAAAATTCGAAGTTTCGGAAAAATCGGTGCAAGGACATGACTACCTCCCATATATAATTTTTCTCAAAAACTAAATTGTAACTACATTAGTGATCAGAATGCACTGAAAACTTATAACAACCTATAAAACTATATTTTTGGGCTCTTTGGGAAATTTTGCTTAATTCGATACAAGGACTTGACCATCAACCCATATATCCTTTTTCTCATAAACTAAATTTTTGCTACATTAGTGATTAGAATGCACTGAAAACTTATAAAAACTTATAAAACTATATTTTTGGGCTCTCTGGGAAATTTCGCTTCATTCGATACAAGGACATGACCATCTCCCGTATATCCTTTTTCTCATAAACTAAATTTTTGCTACATTAGTGATCGGAATGCACTGAAAACTTATAAAAACTTATAAAACTATATTTTTGGGCTCTCTGAGAAATTTCGCTTTATTCGATACAAGGACATGACCATCTCCCGTATATTCTTTTTCTCATAAACTAAATTTTTGCTACATTTGTGATCAGAATGCAAATAATTTAATATTCTCTTTAAAAAGGGTCATAAATAAATTAGTTTCTAAATTTGCTCAACAAATAAGATAATTAATTTTAATTGTAATTTATGATGTTTTCTTTCAAAATGTATTTCTCAATTTCTTTGAATTCTTAATTTTTTTATGTGTTTTGTAGACCTAAGTGACGATAGTTCCGGATCCGACATTAATAACAAATGAGCCATTAAATTTCTATTTGTATTTTCTCTCGTCATTTTTCTTGTATGGGATAATCTCAAATTCCTTATATTTTTATGACTGGCTTCTAGGCTTCTTCGGACAAACACCCTAGAATAAAAATAGTTTTAAAAAATGTGTAAAACGTTTTTTTAATATTTTATTACGTATTGGAAAGTTGAAGTACTCCAGAAAATCGCACCCATGCACTAAAACCTTATGAACAGTACTTGGCATATAATACCAGCCATACTGTATTAAATATGAGTTTCTAGTAATATTTAGTAGCTCCTTAAACGTTGTCACATTAACCGGGATTCCGCAAGATAAAACTCTTAATATTATGCCAAAATTATCAATAAGACTTCTATCAATCCCCGTAATGAGTAAATGAGTTGAAACATAGGGAAAACAATGAATCGAAAAGCAAAAAGGAAAACATGAATCAGCTGTTTACAAACAAATGTTGATTACTTGATACTTTTTACTGGATGTCGTTCGTTTACTTTTTGTGATATTTTTTACTGAGAGAGTAAAATCATTCTTACTCTCCCAGTAAAAGTTACTTGATATTTTTTACTCGAAAAGTTCTCAAACAGACCTACAGTCAATAAAATTGCACAGCTTGCAAAAATTTAATTGAACATTGAACGTCGCTGGAGCCCTTTACTTGGAAAAAATTATATAATCATATTTTTGGTCTTTGTAAAACTAAAAAATATAGATGTTTTAAAAAAATACAAAATTTCTAATTTCGGGTTAAAAATCTTAAAATTTTTTTTACTAGTGGTTAGATTTGTTAACAAAGTATATAAATCAAAAATAAAAAATCGCCTACTTTTTATTTATATATTTTTTTAATTTATCCAAAGTTTGCAAAACTTTAGGGTTTCCGTAAAAAAAAAATAAAATATTCTTTAAATTTTTGGTAAATTTTTGTCACTATTTAATAAAAGTTATACACTACATCAAAATTTGATTCATTTTTTATAGTAATAAAACAAAAAAAATTATATAAACTTATTTTTTTTAATTTTGGCAGTACCATAAACTTAGGTCTTTCCAACTTTTTCTGAAACTTAGGAAATATGTCTTAAAAAATTTATATCATTTTTACATTTCCGGGTGAAAAATCTTAAACTTGTTTACATATTCTATTTAAGCCCTTTAAAATGTACTAAAATCACAAATAAAAATTACCTATTCTTAAAAACAAAATTTTTTCACTCTATCAAACTTTTGCATTTTGGGAATTCCAAATAAAAAATCGCAAAAGTTTTCGATGGCACAAACAACTTTTCTATATAAAATATTTACACAAAATTATTTTTGTTGTTTTGTACCTATAGTTATAAACAAAACTGTTAAGTTTCAAAGCAGTACAATAAAAAATTAAATTTTAAAAATTTTTTTTGTAACACACTAAAAATCGTTTTTCCGTTCAACAGTTTTACCTCAAACATTTTCTGACTTTAGCGCTCTCTACTGTTAACAAAAAGACGAGATGATAGATTCTATTTACGAATTTATTTAAGATACTTTGTTAGCTTTACAAAAATGTATATTACTTAAATATTCTATTTTATTTTAATTTTGCCTATGGGACAAAGCACTGTGCGACGCCAGTTGCAGGGATTGGGCTTTTTTTAAAATTTCCTCTCCGCCAGCATGTTTATATAGGGTGTTTTTTATTGAGGTATAGAACTTTAAGTTTTTTTTTTTTTTTTTTTTTTTTTTTTGAATGCATGATTTTTTTTTTTTTTTTTTTTTTTTTTATTTATTGTATCTTCATATATGAACTAACAATAAGTATTCAAATCTTAAATCTAAAAATATAATTAGGCCCGACCAGTGTCGGACATAAGCTTAGTAATAGTTATATATAATACATAAGTAGTGATAGTCAAAAGGAAAAAAATAAAGTATTTTCAAGAAGTCCCATCTGGAGTGCTATGAATAAGAGCCCATGTGTCCCTCTTTTTTAGGCGGATGTGTCCAGTAAAGTTCAAAATATTACGAACAAGCGGATTAGGATGTGACTCGAGTTTTGTTAAATATTTGCCAGCGTATTTTGCAATTTCTTCAGTCACTAGTGGCATATTTAAATCACGATGTATATTTGAATTTTTTATATACCATGGAGCCAATGTTATTAAGCGTAAAATTTTGTTTTGCCTTCGTTGGATTCTCTCGACATTAGAAGCTGAAGCAGTGCCCCATAACTGTATTCCGTAGCACCATATTGGTTTCAAAATCGTCTTGTATATTAAAAGTTTGCAATCTAGACTGAGTGAAGAATTTCTACCAATCAGCCAATGTAGCTGAGTTAATTTCAGTTTCATTTGTGTTAGCTTTGAGTCAATATGGGGCTTCCATGTAAGCCGTCGATCAAGGTGTATACCAAGGTATTTTACGTGTGAATGTTGAAGAACAACTTGATTGTTGATTCGAATAGGGGAACAAGTATCTCTTCGCAGGGTAAATGTTACCTGGACACACTTTTGCTCGTTTACTTTGATTCTCCATAAATTTAACCATAGTTCCAGTTGTGTAATATGTTCTTGTAGATATCGGGAAGCCTCGTGAGGGTTTTCGTGCATACTAAGGCAGGCTGTATCATCGGCAAACGTAGATGTATGAATATTGCTGCTCAAAGGCATATCACAAGTGTAAATCAAATACAAAACTGGCCCCAGTATGCTCCCCTGTGGCACACCGGATGATATAGATTCGGGCACACTCATGAAGTCTCCTTCCACAACCGTAAACTTCCGGGTAGTAATATAACTTTCTAATAGCTTCAGAAAATTTATTGGTAAATATGATTTCAATTTTAAAATAAGACCTTCATGCCACACTTTATCAAATGCCTGAGAAACGTCGATAAACAGCGCAGAACAATACTTCTTTTCTTCAAATGTTCTTCTTATAAATTGAACCAATCTATGAGTTTGTTCGATGGTGCTATGCTGACTTCTAACTTTAAGTTGGCATCACTTTTTTAACTGGCGGCCATTTTGTCAGCTGTCAAGTGATTAATATTTAGTTTGGTTTGCCATTTCATCATGAACAGGTTGACAAAAGAACAACGCTTGCAAATCGTGCAAATTTGCTTTATTCGAGCCAGCCGAATTGGCTTTAAAAAAGCCGAATTGGCTTTATTCGAGCCAGCCGCGGCGGCCACATGCCCGAAATCATATTTAAACATTAATGGCATAAAATTATCCTTCCAATAAAGCCAAATTGATGGACACTAAAACGATTTTCTTGTGTTTTATTTCAATTCGAAGTTCTATACCTCTAAAAAAATCGTGCAAATTTGCTTTATTCGAGCCAGCCCAATTGGCTTTAATAAAGCCGAATTGGCTTTATTCGAGCCAGCCGCGGCGGCCACATGCCCGAAATCATATTTAAACATTAATGGCATAAAATTATCCTTCCAATAAAGCCAAATTGATGGACATTAAGACGATTTTCTTGTGTTTTATTTCAATTCGAAGTTCTATACCTCTAAAAAACACCCTTATTATTTATTAAGCTTCAAAATGAAATATAAACTTTAATATGATCTAAGGATTATATTCATTAAAAAATAAAATGTATTTTAAATCTATTTTAAGAATTTTTTTTATGAAAACCTTCAAATAAATACATTTAAAATTCATTTTAAATTTTAAGAATTAGGGGGTAAATATTTATGATAATTTTAGGAAAAATACTTACTCTATTGCTTTCAAAACTACCAAGTAAAATATTTTTTTTCTTGGATTACATTTAAAACTGCAAGTTTTTTTTTCCATTTTAATTTTGCGGGTCATTTTAACAACTTGTGTTAGCACTGCAAAGTGAAAAGTGATAAGACAGAAATGCAAAGATGATTAAATGTTTTCTGGAGCACTTTGCACACTCACTTTGCAGGAGAACGCAAAGACTTTACAAAGAGCGCGAATACTTTGCAAAGAGTGCAATACATTTACGAAGAGAGCAAAGTCTTTGCAAAAATATGCTTAGTGCAAAGTGAAATTTGCAAAGTATATTGTCGAACAGAAACACTTATCACTTTGCAAAAAAATGCAAATTGATAAGTGCCAAGTGAAAAGTTGATAAGTTTTTTGTGGAATAGGGCCCTGGTTTTAACGTTAAAACCATAAACAGCTGATTTTGAATTCACACTGCAAGTTTGTTAAATTCAGGTTTTAACTCACAGACTGTCTAATAACTTTGCTCAAAATAAAATAAATCTCCTGCAGAAATGCGTGTGTTTGCTGCTGTATTTTTGTCTGCTTTTTATAACACTTATTTGACAAACTGTACAATTGTTTTTATTTTTATGAAAAACTAAGAAACTTTACAATGCGCTCTAAAATGGAAATTATTGTATATTTTGTAAGTTAATATTTTAAAATTATGGCACTAGTAATACAAAGTAAAGAAGTGCTTGGAAATCAAGTTATTGTATATAAAAAATTCACAAATAAATCACAAAATAAAACTTTTTTATCGGTGGATCGATATGTCATATCGTTTATTTTCACTTTCCAGAGGTCAATAAAAATATTTTTGTTGTTTTCCTTTCAAAAAACTTTTATTTTTCCTTAATTTTTTACTTATTGTTGCTGCTGCATCCATTTTTAAGTAGAAAATCTTGCCAGCGACATCTCTTGTTATTCACTGGGTTGCATTTCATAAAACCAAAATAAAACCAATTCAGAAATGGTTTTAAGTTGGATTAAACAAAAACAATTTGTATGGTAAAACCAGGTTTTAACAGTTGGTTTTAACATTAAAACCAACTTTTATTAAAACCAATTCAGTGTGAAAACACTATAACATTAAGTTTCAAATCTTAAATCTAAAATATAATTATTAGGCCCGACCACTGTTGGACATAAATTTAGAGATACAGGTGAACTTCCATAACTCGAACTTCTCTAACTCGAATTTTCTCTAACTCGAACTAGTTTGGTTGGTAGTAGCGTTAAAAGAACAAATCACATACAATTCTGTAACTCGAAGTCTCCGTAAGTCGAAGTTTTTTTTTGGGATAATGGTGATTCAAGTTATGGAAGTTCGACTGTAGTTATAAATAATACATAAGTATTGATAATCAAAGGGAAGAAAAAAAATTAAATAAAAAGTGTTTTCAAGCAGTCCCATCTGAAATGTTTAGTATAAGAGCCCTTGTATCCCTCTTTTTTAGGCGGATGTGTCCAGTAAAGTTCAAAATATTGCAAGCAAGCGGATTAGGATGTGACTCGAGTTTTGTTAAATATTTGCCTGCATATTTTGCAATTTCTTTAATCACTAGTGGCATGTTTAAATCACGATGTATATTTGAATTTTTTATATACCATGGAGCCGATGTTATTAATCGCAAAACTTTATATTGCCTTCGTTGGATTCTCTCGACATTAGAAGCTAAAGCAGTGCCCCATAGTCGAATTCCGTAGCACTATATAGGTTTTAAAAGTGACTTGTATATCAAAAGTTTGCAAAATATACTGAGGGTTGAATTTCTACCAATCAGCAAAGCCCATTTTGGAAATTATATTGAACAACGCTCGACCTATGGGTGTA
Organism: Tachina lurida; assembly: GCA_944452675.1. NCBI lineage: Eukaryota > Metazoa > Arthropoda > Insecta > Diptera > Tachinidae > Tachina > Tachina lurida. The sequence continues at coordinate 97,918,586 of OX101752.1, forward strand.
ATGACACGCGAACCCCAGAACGTATGTTTAGCATTATAGTCGCCAGCTGCTACGAAACAAGAGCCGAGAGATTTGTAGAAATCCTCATATTGATCCTCCGTAATTGTGAATCTAGGAGGGGAGTAAATTGATGATATGACAAAATTTGTGAAAATTTTTTTTACACAAATATTCGTTGCACAGAAAAAAATATGCAAGAATTATTTTCAACAAACAATGTTATTGAATAAAATTTTTAAATTCAATAATATTTGTCATTAACTTGAATATTATGTTTATCAATACCGCGCATTTTAAAATATCATTTAATTTAATTTGTTTGTGTTGGTGTTTATCTTGCTTGTTGGTTGACCCAACGTGGTCATGTGCTATTGTTGTTGTTTATTTTGATTGCTCGGCTTGTATACGTGTGAATTACAACAAGTAGCCGAAAATCGTCGTGGCTTCTTTTTTTCTTAATAAAGTTATTTTTAGATTATATCATAACGCAATGCGCAAATGTAGAAGAAACATAAGAAATCATGTTTTGCGTGTATTCATTTTTTGCGTATATAAAGCGATTTGCTCTTTAGCTGAGTGGTAAGTATGTTAAACTATTACAAGCACACTATTATTAGTGTGCTTGTAGATGTTCTTCACAAATCTTGTCAATAATATAATGCTTGATTCTTGACTTTATTAAAATTGCTGATCCCCCTAAGCTCTTCCTCTTGGGTCCTTTGAATCATATAAAGTGTAGCTAGCCGTTAATTCTGAATAGACTTCTTGAAGTCAAATGAGTTTCAGAAACCAACATTATATCAATAGTTTTTTCAGTGAGGAAGTCCTCAAGTTCATTTTTATGTTGGCGAATGCCGTTTGCATTCCAGAAACATAGTTTTAACGTGTTCATGGCTTGTTAACTAATGCTTGAGGCAGAATATTCTGCATTCGCAGCGTTTCTTGCATCATGCTAGTCATATTTGTTGTAAAATTATTTTTAGTTAGCACCAGATTCTCAACAGTAGCTTTAAGACGACTAAAGTTACAGCTAGAGTTTGCATTCGTTGACTTATTTTGCGGTGGAACATTTTGTTTGGGAATAGAACTAGTCTTAGCAGCATCGGCATACGATACACGTGAAGTTACTGGTTGGCTAGTTTGAGGAGGACTGGAGGAGTAAGCATTTGCTGATTGGACTGGAGCTAATTTGACTCATAGCCTGTTTAACGAAAGAATGTACGGGGCATCCTCTAAAGTAGGCGGTGTGATTACCTCCACAATTACTGCATTTTATTTTCTGCTTGATCTTTTGGCTTCGTGCAGCTAGCAGTACCATGCATTTCGCCACAGATAACACAAACTGTAGGTAATATGCAGTAAGTTTTTGTATGGCCATATTCTTTGAAATTATGGCACTCTACGGGACCTGAACGCTTACGTGGCTCTTCAACCGTGATTTTTCAATGTAAGATAAACTTTGCGCTCTAAATTGGATGGGTTTCATTTTTTTTTTTCAATTGTATCTAATTTGGCTCCAGTTAAACCCAAAATAGGGGTTAGGGAACTTTTCTCTGCCAATTATGTTGGTAACATTTTTTAACTTAAATCCTTGGTCGATAAGTGCACATTTTACTTCTTCGGGCTCAACATATGAATCTATATTTTTTAATACTATCTGTACTCTTAAGTTGGTATGTGTAAAAATTTGTTTTATTTTTTTAAATTCACAAACAATTTTTCGGAAATCTTTTTCAGCATATATTTGGATTTTAATTTCATCAATATTACCTTGTTTAGTTGGAATAATGTGAAAAATCTTTTCACCAATGGTCGACACTTGTTTTCTTAAGAGCGCGTTAGAATTTTTTTCTCTCAGATAGATATGTGGTGGCTTAAAAGACTTTTGCGATCATGCAACGGGCTTGTCGTTATTGTCTTGCAATATTGAGAAGCGATTTTGACGATTGGTAGATGATGCGCTGTTATCCTAGACATCTTTAGAGCAGATGCAATTTTAGTAGAATTTGGGCTTCGCCCGCGCTTTAAAACAGTTATATATTTGTCCATTCTGACTTGGACCTTTGGTTTGTTTCAAATGTGCAAGTACTTTGTATAATGAACATAAAACAATAATCAAAACAAAATTGTTCAATAATATTTTGATAAATATCTTATGACTTTTCTCTACAAATAAAAATTAATTGAAGAAATGTGAATAAAAAAATAATAATATGATAAAATAAAATTTTACAAAATTTATTGGATTTTTTGCAAATAAATTTTACTACACGAAAGCCAATGATTGCTTTTGACATGGTGTTTGCTTTGTTGACGAATTATTTCTAATTAGTGGTATGAAAATCTGTATAACGTTTTCTTGCGACTTGTTGTTCGAATCAACGGTCGTACAGATAGAGATATGGAAATCAGCTTTCTTTCGCTTAGAATGCGCAAGAAGACCTTCTTTCGAAGTAGTGGAAGAAGCAGTTAATTTATTTATTTTCTTTAACCTACTTATTTAATAAATTTTTTAATCCCTTAACTTACGCTGGAGGATTTTAACATGGTACCTCCATTGGCAATTTTTTTCTGTTCAATTATTACACATATGTAAGTATGTGCTTAAATTTTATTTTTTAACTTACAGTGCTGTAATTGCTCGAACTTGGTACCTCTAGACTAAGGGACTAGCACACATCCGCTCGCTTCGAAAGGTAGAAGCTTTAGAGAACATTCGATTTTTTTTAGATTTGCGAACAAATATCGAATAATTTTCTTTCGAAATTTCGTCCCTTTAATGAGCATTCGTTTATATCGAATCCCAGGTCAAGTCGGCATATGCATTCGTACAAAAAGCATGTGCCAAGCAAAAATATCATAAAGCAATGTCTATGTAGTGGTGACAACAAGGTGTTTTATACGAAACAATGCCTATTGAAGAAAATGTTTAAATAAAGGAAATATAAACGAAATTCAAGAAAGCCTCAGCAGCTGAGTGTCTACTGAGTTAAAAAGAAATTGAAATATTATTGGTTCTATGCATGGTCATGTTTTAGTAGATTTTTAAAAATGTGTGATAAAACTATATATTTGAAATTTGTAAGAACCGATTTCTTTATTTTTTTGCTAATTTTCAATGCCAATCGTGCTAAGACAAGTGCGATCGCTTTAGTCCAACTCCAAAATCCTTAACTCTTTTGGGAGCTTCAGAAAATTAGTTTCAAGCCACCCATGGAAAAATCCGTACATGCTAATCGACAGACGGTCAGACAGACATGTTTTTTTAATATCCTTTTGATAAGGATGTATTTTTATGTGATCGCAAATTAATATTGTAGAAACTACAAAAATTTGGACAAACCAGTATATACCTTTTCTATTTTTGGTGAAAGATATACAAATCTGTTCAAACCTATATATACCCCTTACTATTTTTGGTGAAAAGTATAAAAAGACGGCTTCATGTGTAGGTTTAAAGAATTAATACGAAATGTGTCTCAGTTGATCCCAATATCAAAATCATAAGTGGCGTGTACTTTTAATATTGGAACACTATCTATGTGGGTTTCAAATCAGAGAGCTTAGTTACAACAATTTATAATACCTGCTAACCAAGTAGCATATGCTACTTAATTATATAGATATATTATCATATATGTTCATATACTCTCATTTTTCGTATCCGAACCATATATGAAATATCATATATGATTAATAAATATTTTTTGGCTGGATAATTATACAAAAGTATTTGACATTTTATTTGTAGTCTTACCTATAATTGAAAGGGTTATTTTACTATTGCGTGTTTGAGCTTTCAAAAAATCAACTCGACATCTATATGCTCCAGAATCGGAAAATCGTGTACTTTGTATTGAAAGCATCCCCGGCTCTTTGTCAAATATAAAGTAAGCTCTCTCTCCAAAAACAGTTTCATCAGACCATCGCTTTACATCTTTTGCGAAACCCTCTCGTGTATCAACGCTAAAAAATTTAAAAAGAAATTCAGAATTAAAGTTATTTATGTATATTATTGTTACAGCGATACTTCCTCATAAAAACATTAACTGTTTATATAAAGTGTGTGTATGTATGTATGTATGACCGTAGAAATTTGTATGTATGTATGTGGGAATACGTTAAGGGGGTTATAGGTTTGAGGTTTTTCTTTTTTTATAATGTGTGTATATGCCGACGGGAAAATCATGAAAATGATTTTTTCTAATGCCGACGGGAAAATCATAAAATTGTTTTTCCTAATGTTGGTAGGTATTGCTAGATTGTAGGAGTTTAAGGCTGATCGTGATTTGGGTGGGTGGGATTGTTGTTGGAATATTTAACCGTGGAAATTTGTGTGTATGGATGTTTGTAGGAGTGTAAGGCTGTCCGTGATTTGGGGTAGGTAAAGGGGTTCTTGTAATATTTATACGGGAGAATTTGTATGTATGTCTTCGGGAGTTTGAGGCTGATCGTAATTTGTGTTGTTGAGATTGATCGATTGTATGTGTATGTATGACCGTAGAAAATTGTGTATGCACATCTGTGCGAATTTAAAGTTGGCCGTGATTTGTGAGGGGCAGGGTGTTGTTGAAATAGTTTGATTTTTATTTAGATTTATTCTGGTATGGGTATGTGTGGGTGTGTGTGTGTGTTAATATTTTTTACATAGACAGTAATAACTAAAACAAAAAAAAACAAAAACAACCGTAAACAAAATAACTTAAAGTGCCCTTGAGGAATACACTAACAAAGTGCCCTTGAGGAATACTCTATATGAGTACTTCAAAAACAAATAATTGTGAAGTGAGTTATAACGGCAAAAATGCCTATCTTACTGTGAGCTCTGATGATCTTAATGATAACAATAAAAATAAAAAATCTAGACTTACTGTGAGTTCTGATGCTCTTTATTTAAACAAAATAAATCAAAAAAGTGATGATAGACTTTTTTAACGGCTAAGCCAATTTTTCGTCAGCGATCAAGTTTGATTTGTCCAATGCCAACTAGTGATTTGCTAACAATAGAGTTGCCTACTGCTTCGTCATGTAAATCACCGATATCTTTCGATTCAATTTGTCACTATAAATAAGAGTAGCCCAAAACCCAAGGTCCAAGTCGGAATGGACCGATATATACCTGTGCGAAAACGCGGGCGAAGCCCAAATTCTACTAAAATTGCATCTGCTTCAAAGGTATCTAGGGATAATAGCGCATCCTCCACTAATCGTTTTCAAATATTGCAAGATGACAACGACATACCTGATATATCCGCGAACAAAACCTCCAAGCCGCCACCAATCTATTTGAGAAAAAAAAATTCAAACGCTCTTATTAAAAAATTAATTTTGGTCATTGGTAAATGGTGGTGAATAAATTTGGTGGTGGTGGTGAATAAATTTCACAGTGTTCGAATAAAACGTGGCAATATCGATGAAACGAAAATTCAAATTTATGCCGAAACCGCAAAATGGTTTCTGAATTTGAAAAAAATAAAACAAGTTTCTACACATACCAGCTTAAGAGTGCTAAAGGCCTGCAGATAGAATTGAAGAGCATAGATTTTTATGTTGTTCCCGAAGAAATAAAAGATGCACTCGGCCTCCAGGGATTTAAGGTAAAAAATGTTTCAAATATAATATATAGGGAGAAAATCCCCCAGCCTCTATTTCACGTTGAACTTGGGCCAAATGATATAAAATTGAGCTAAAATGGGACGCATCCAATTTATAATTTAAAATATATTTTATAACGAAAAATAACAGTTGAAGAACCACACAAGCGTTCTGGACCCGTACAGTGCCATAATTGTCAAGAATATGGCCACATAAAAACTTACTGCAAATTACCTACAGTTTGTGATATTTGCGGTGAATTTCACGGTTCTGCTAGTTGTACTAAACCAAAATATCAAGCAGAAAAAATGCAGTAATTGTGGAGGTAAGCACACTGCATAACTATAAAGAATGTCCATTATATTCTTTTGTTAAAAAGACTATGGGGTAAAAACCTAAAGTATCTCCAGCACAAACAGCAAACCCTTACTCCGCCACTTTTGCCCAAGTGAGCCAACCAGTTAATTCACGTGTATCGTATGCCGATGCTGCTAAGACAAGCTCTATTCCCACACAAAATGTTTCACGGCCAAATACTTCAGTAAATGCAAACTCAGGTTTAATTTTAATCGCCTTGAAGCTACTATTGAAAATCTGGTGCAAACTATAAACAATTTTACAACAAATATGACTAGCATGATGCAAAAAATGCTGAGAATGCAGAATAATCTGCTTCAAGAATTAGTTAAAAAGCCAAGAACACGTTAAAAATATGTTTCTGGAATGCAAACGGCATTCGCCAACATAAAAATGAACTTGAGCACTTCCTCACGGAAAAAAAATATTGATATAATGTTGGTTTCTGAAACTCATTTGACTTCAAGAAGTCTATTCAGAGTTAACGGTTACACTTTATGATTCAAAGGACCCAAGAGGAAGAGCTTAGGGGGATCAGCAATTTTAATAAAGTCAAGACTCAAGCATTATATTATTGACAACATTTGTAAAGAACATTTACAAGCAACAAATATTTGTGTCGCAATTACTGGGGATCTATACGAGGATTTCTACAAATCTCTTGGCCATTGCTTCGTAGCAGCTGGCGACTACAATGCAAAACATACGTTCTGGGGTTCGCGTCTTATTACACCTAAAGGTCGGGCATTGTTCAACACAATTTCAAAAATGGGCTTGGACGTCATTTCCTGTGGGGAGCCCACTTACTGGCCTACGGACATATAAAAAATTCCGGATATTATAGATTTTGGAGTCATGAAAAATATTTCTAGGAAATTAGTTCATGTTGAAGCTTTTCAAAGTCTCTCCTCCGATCAATCTCCCACGATCGTTACAATTTGTAGCCCACTAAGAAGTGACTTACCTCACCCATATGTGAAGACGATCAACCGTGTTAGTTGACAAAAATATAAAACAGGCTGCTGAACATGCCACTACCTCCCACCCGCAGAATGGATTTAATAGCATTTACTTTACGGATATTACATGTCTCGTAAGTGAAAAAAGAAGAGCTAGAGGGAATGGCAACAGCACAGATCGCCCCAACATAAAATCAGATTTAAAGAGTACACTAAACGAATCCAAGACTTGCTTGCATTTAAAAAAACTGCATCTCTTAAAAACTATCTGGAAGGTCTTGATGTTACACCAGCATCTAATTACTCTTTGTGCAGCACGCCACAAAAAAAAGCTTAAAACACCTGTTGAGTTTAAACCACCTCTGCATACATCTACCGGAGGTTGGGCAAGAAGCGATACTGAAAAAGGTAAAATATTTGCTGAGCATTTAATATCACACATGTACTGGTGTTATTTATTTGCCGAATGTAGTTGCGCTATACCCTCGAAGAAAGCTCCGGGTATTGATGGAATTTGTAACCAGATGCTAATAAAGTTGCCTCGTATTGCAATTAGAATCCTGTTATTTATTTTTAACGCCATTTAATGACTGGAGTATTATCCACACAGCTGGAAGCTTGGCAAGGTCAAAACAATTCAACACCTGGGCAAAGACCTTTCCAAGGCTAAGTCATACAGGCCAATAAGTCTGCTATCAACAATGTCAAAACTTTTCGAAAAACTGCTCATGAAAAAATTGTCCCCAATTCTAGTTAGTAGTGGGTGCATACCGGACCATCAATTTGGTTTTAGAAGTCAGCATAGCACCATTGAACAAACTCATAGATTGGTTCAATTTATTAGAAGAACATTTGAAGAAAAGAAGTATTGTTGTGCGCTGTTTATCGACGTTTCTCAGGCATTTGATAAAGTGTGGCATGAAGGCCTAATCTTAAAATTAAAAACATACCTGCCAATAAACGTTGTTAGTCTTTTGGAAAGTTATATTACAACCCGGAAGTTTACGGTTGTGGAAGGAGACTTCATGAGCGTGCCTGAATCTATATCACCTGGTGTGCCACAGGGGAGCATACTGGGGCAATTTTGTATTTGATTTACACTTGTGATATGCTTTTGAGCAGCAAAATCCATACATCTACGTTTGCCGATGATACAGCCTGCCTTAGTATGCACAAAAACCCTCACGAGGCTTCCCGATACTACAAGAACATATTACAAAACTGGAACTGTGGTTAAATTTATGGAGAATCAAAGAAAACGAGCAAAAGTGTGTCCGGTAACATTTACCCTGCGAAGAGATATCCCCAATTCAAATCAACATTCAAGTTGCTCTTCAACATTCAAACGACAAATACCTTGGTATAAACCTTGATCGACGGCTTACATGGAAGCCCCATATTGACTCAAAGCTAACACAGATGAAACTGAAATTAACTCAGATATATTGGCTGATTATTAGAAATTCAACACTAAGTGTAGATTGTAAGCTTTTAATATACAAGTCGATTTTGCAACCAATATGGTGCTACGGAATACAGTTATGGGGCACTGCTTCAGCATTCAATATAGAGAGAATCCAACGAAGGCAAAATAGGATTTTAAAACTAATACCATCGGCTCCATGGTACATTAAAAATTCAAATATACATCGTGATTTAAATATGCTACTAGTGACTGAAGAAATCGCAAAATACGCAGCCAACTACATAACAAAACTCGAGACCCATCCTAATCCCCTTGCTCGTAATATCTTGAACTTTACTGGACACATCAACTTAAAAAAGAGGGACACAAGGGCTCTAATACTCAACACTCCAGAAGAAACTGCTTGAATATACTTTTGTTTTTGCTTATCACGACTTATGTATTATTAATAACTTTCACTAAGTTTATGTCCGACATCGGTCGGGGCTAATTAATTATATTTAGATTTAAGATTTCTCAAAGGATAGCTTGGTATCAGAAGTAAAAAAAAACGTTCGTTTTAGATATTAAAATAGATACTTCGTTTATTAAATAAAATTAGGTATTGCGTCGTTAAATGCTCAATCACGAATGTTTGTTTATTTCAAAAGAACCAAACGTGGTAATATGTGGTCTGTTCAGGCGATAACCCGGCCTTGTATTACTTTGTGGCAGTGATGCTAACATGACAGTTCGGCCACACAGACAGAACTAAAAATGGAATGAAACTTTAGAGCTTTTAATTGAGATCCTGGTATATCCTCAATGACGTATCGGTCTTTTCCGATCACGTGTCGTACAATATAGGGACCACGGTACCTGGGTAACAATTTCCATCGCTTTCGCTCTCGTTGGCTATATTTTGTATAGCCAACTGTCTCCTTTCGCCAATTGGTATGTCAGGCATTGGAACTTCATCATCATGAATAGCAGATATTAAACAATTTTGCGGCACATCAATCGGATTGTAGTCAAAAATCACCTCGTTCGGACTAAAACGTGTAGTTGAATTTTTTTGAGAGTTAATTGACCACTGTAACTTATGTAATGACATGTCCCAATCCTTGGGATCAACGGTTGTGGTACGGAGATACGATAAAATGGTTTGATTGATTCGTTCAACCTGTCCATTTGCTCTGGGAGTTCGCACGGCATTCTTTATGTGCTGAATACAATTTTTACTGCAGTATTCTTCGAAAACATTTGACGTAAAGGATGTACCACGATTGGTAATTATGCGTTTGGGTAACCCAAAATAGCTGGATAGCTCATTTAAAATATTTATGACAGGAAGTGACTTCGTACTTCTTACGGCTTTTATAACAGCAAATTTTGTAAAAGCATCCGAGATAGCTAGTATGTGCGTACTTCCCCTCTTACTTCGTACGAAAGGTCCCAAATGATCAATGTGTAACTGGCGAAACGGTAGTGGTTCCAGATCGCCGAAATATAGATTTCCTTCAGGCTTTCCCCTTTTTGCCTTGTTATAACAACACTCCGCGCAAGCCGCTATATACTCTTTAAGATACTTCCTCATACGGGCGAACCAAAAATGTCGCTGAGCTCTTTCGAGGGGTTTTCCAGTCCGTAATGTCCTACGTCATCATGACAAAACTTCGCGATACGCCATCGCACTGCCTTAGGTATTACCAGTCTAGGACCGTCGTCCGTATTTCGATATAAACGACTGTTTTTCAAGACATAATCCAATTTAAGTTGGGAGTATTGTTCAGATTCGATTTTCCGTTTCATAACTTTCATCACGTTCACAATTTCGTCGTCATTTAGTTGCATAGCTAGTACCCAATCATCACTACCTATTTTTACATTCATGACAAAACCTGCCGGCTTGGGTTCCCTAGCCGATAGCACGGGTGCTCTGCTCATGGCGTCAACATGAGCCATACGAGAACCATCGCGATGGACAACTCACAATTAAATTCCAAAAGTTTCAGTAACCATCGTGCTACTTTGGGTTGCAGTTCTTTAGTCGTTCTTGTTCTAGTAATTGCTGCACAATCAGTTACTACACGGAAATGTTTGCCCAGCAAATGCACACGAAAACGTTCCTGGATTTCCACCACGGCAAGTACTTCCAGCTCATAACTGTGATATCGTGCTTCTGCTTCCGAGCAATGTCTACTGAAATAAAATACAGGATGCCACCTACCATCTCCTGTAGACTGCAACAGAATGCCTGCTAAACCCAAACTACTAGCATCCGTATGTACTTCATGCTCTGCTGATAGGTCATAGATCGTAAGTGCTGGTTTACTGCAAAGTATATTGATCAGCTTTTTAAACGCCTGATTTTGAGAATCGCCCCATTTAAAATTCATCGTTTCATGCTTTCGTAACAGTTCCGTCAGAGGTCTCGATATTATAGCATAGTTCTCAACAAATTTTCTGAAGAACCCGGTTAGCCCCAGAATACGACGTACTTCCGTTGTGCTTGTTGGCACTTAAAAATTTCTGATGGCGTCGATTTTGTCGTCCACGGGTGTGATGGTACCCCTTTTCACGGTATGGCCGAGATACGAAATTTCTTCAGCCAGAAATTTGCATTTTGACAACCGTAAAGTCAGCCGACACTCCACAAGAAGATTCAAAAACCTATTCAGCCGTTCAATTCCGTCTTCCACCGTCTTGCTGGGAATAATGACATCGTCCAGATATGCTAAAGCCTCACCCGCTTCCATTAATTCTAGGATACGGTTCATCATGGCCTAGAATACGGCTGGAGCATTTACAAGGCCAAAAGGCATGCGGTTAAACTCATAATGACCATCTGAAGTAATGAAGGCAGTAAGTTGACGCGACTTTTCTTCAATTTGAATTTGGTGGTAGCCCATACGTAGATCAAGTGTGCTAAAATAACAGTTTTCGGCAAGTTTGGCAAACTGCTCGTCCATTACGGTCATGGGGTATTGTATTTTCAACATAACTTTATTCAGTTGTCGAAAATCTACGCATAACCTATGCTCACCATTTTTCTTCTCCACCAGGACCACTCCAGAGGCATTAGGAGAGTCGGATTTACGAATTATGTCATTTTCAAAAAGTTCTTTTACAATATCATTTACAATGTGACGTTTTGCAAAAGGCATTTTGTAAGGTTTCGTAAAGAATGGCTCAGGTGTTGTAACTTTGATCTACATTTGTACCAAATTGCATCGTCCTAACTCATTTATGTTCTCAGCGAAACATTTCTTATGGCTGGTCAAAATTTCTCTTAATCGTTCATTTTCAGCAGTCGATAGAGCTTCTGTTTGTTCATTTGTATTAATATTTTGAACCCAACACTCATTCTCTTCTATAATTGTACGCTTCCCCTTTTGGCATAACAAATCCCGCCCAATAAGGACATCATTTTGTAGCATCGACTCTTCTACAGCTAAAAATTCCACCTCAGCCACAGTGTTATCTATAGACACGACTGCACAAATTTTCGAGTGGCACTTATATTCGCCTCCTGCGAATCCCTTCAAATTAAGTTCGCATTCTATGGCATCTCCGATTTTAGTAGAAAATGACTCTCTGACAAGACAGCGATCACTACCGGAATCAACAAACGCTAGCGTGTAAACATTGTTCACTTTGACGGCTTTACTAAGTTGATCGGTCGACTTTGGAGTTTCGTCTTCGATTTTGTTCACGTTTGCAAATTCATTTTGCTTAGATTTGCATTCAGATGTTTTGTGCGAAGTTTGGTGGCAATTTTCGCAACGGGCCTTTCTCTGGAGTTTTGGACATTTCGCGGAGTAATGTCCATAATCGGAACAATTGTAACATTTAATTTGACTTACCGGATTATTGTTGTTTTTCTTGACGAATCCCGTGCCAGTGACTGTGTTATTTTCAACGATACCTTCTCTCAATTTTCTGCTGCTCACAGTTGATGGCATTTTTATTTCATTGTAATTACAATAATTAATGATATCGTTAAGGAGCTGATGGTTGGACACATATTCATTAGAGATTTTGCGTTTCAAATTTTGGTCATTTATACCATTTACAATATGTCGTACTATATCGGGTTCACTCAAATTTCCCCTCTTGCCATACGCGTACATTGTGTAGTAATATTCCTGGGGAGACTCGTGAGCACGGCGTATCATTGTAGACATTTTTATGTGTACGTCCGCACTATTTATATTACAAGGAAAATCTAAAATAAATCGGTTAGTAAATTCGGACCAAGACATATATACCTCTTGCAATGAATCAACCCAGTACTTAGCCGGGCCTTCCATTTTTTGTTGCACGGCAAAAATTAATGAGCGATCGTCCCAGGCGTAAGCTGACTTTAAGAGTTCAACCCGTTTAACGAACTGAATTGCGTTAACAGATTCATCGATGGATGGATTAAAATCTGGTAAAAGTGTAATAACTTTGCGTACATTTCCGTATGGGTTGTTAATATGCTGATCGTGTTGATAGAAAGGCTGTATTGACGCCAATTGTGTTGACAATACATCATCCACGTTGGGCGCTACACCTGATTGATAAACGTATGTTGGTTCCCGTTGAGTGTTTATTTGTTGGAATCTTTGCTGAGAGCAATTGTTATGTGGTGCTTCACCCCGAGCATATGTTAGTGTTGCTCCTTGACCAATTAAGGCTCTCTTAGGAATATTGTGATTACACGGAATAGTCTGAACTTGCCTACTTGCCGGTAGTACGTGATGTGTGGTATAGTTTGGTAACGGCGGAATATTATAAGGCTGACTCATCGTTTGTTGTACATATTGTGCGTTGTAATTTGTTGATGACGGGACATTATAAATGTGTCCGGAATTCGGTGGTATCTGAAGTACGTTGTTTTGTGACGTTATGGTTTCCGTGGCACAGTGGCGTGAATTAAAAAAAAAGTGGTAAAAAGTCCGCAACTTTTGAACTAGTTAACCGATTTCGATGAAACCAACTGTTTTGGAAAGTAGAAGTGTTGAAATTTTTAGAAAGCATATTTTGAGGCACCCTGTTGTAAGACAGGGTAGCTCCAAACAGCCTCAAAGTGGGAAAGTGCGGGTATCGAAATTCTTTCGGAGCTTGTAACTTTTGTAAATAGGGACCGATTTCAATAATTTTTTCAGCGGGACAATCTACGTTAAGAAATAAAAATAAAACATGCTGAGAGTACCATTTCATCTCTTTCAGTTTCCAAGTTATTTGACTTGAAAAATTTATTTTTTAATTTTTGGCCCTGACTTTTTTTATTCGTTAGTACATAACTTCTTTATTACTTGGCAAAAATCAGTATGTTTTAATGTTTTTGAAAGAAAACTTCATTACAATTCATATAAAAAAAATTTTTTTGATATCTCAAAAATTGTAGCAAGGAATAATTTTGCAATTTGGATTTTTAAAAATTATGAAAAAATTTGGTATATTTTGTGAAAAAAGTATTCTTAATTTTTTTTGAATATTTTAAAAAATTATTAAGTATTTGATAAAAACTTTGATTGTTTCTGAGAAAGGAGACATTGAGAAAGGCTGTGAAATAAATTTTGGAGATTGTTGTTGGTGCACCCTACATTCAGCATTGGTCGAAAACTAGCAATTTTTTTTCAAAAAATCCGATTTTCGGATGTGGCAAAAAAATTGCACGGTCGTTTTTGTAAATTTTTTGGTTTTTTATTATAAATAAATTTGTTGTTAGTAGCCTGTAAGAAACTTTCGACATCCTACACATAAATGTAGGCAGGAGAGGAGATTTTCTAAAAATTCTAAAATTTTTCTAACACAATTTTTCCCAATAAGAAAAAAGTATTATAAAATTATAAATTGGGAATCATTTTAATTTTTATCAATAGCATACATTTAGTTTTGCAAACTGAAAAAAAATTATTCTCCTACCTTCAATACTTTTTGAAATATTCGAAATCCAATTTTGATTAAAAATTTTAATTTTCTACATTTTTTATTTTTGTCTAAATTATTGATCTTATTTTCTTTACTGCAAATGTTTCTTAATTTTTTCTATGTTATTACAATAGTAGATATAATTATCTATTCAACGGTATATAATATGTATTCCTTTGCCATTATATCAGTTTTAAAATGTATACACAAATATAACACCTCAGGTAACAATTTACGTGTATATCTGATACTCAAACAAACCCACATTTTTTATGAACTCTTGAAGCTGTTATTAAATACTTTTTTTTACTTAAATACAATAAAATATAAGAATTTATATACATAAATATAAGTATATTTATATACCTACAAGGACAAAGGTTCCTGCGCGCACATCTCTAATATGGATATGGTTTTACCTGATATTTGTATCGGTTTTGTATTCGTAGCTTGTAAAATAGCTATATATTTAAGCTGCGATGCATTTAATGTCATTATTTCAGTTATAGCTATCATGGAGATAACAATTAAAAATAAATCGCTCTGCAAATTAATGTGGGAAAACCTCACTGATGGGAGTACTCGGTTGGACAAGGTAGACCAAATGATGTACACAATATCTACTACATATGGTTTATCTGTAAACACCGGTTTATGGAAAAAACTTGATTTTTTTTTTAATTATATGAAAAGAAGATACGTGAATGCAATAAATCAATTTCTAAATTTCAGAATAAAAATCAGGATTGGTTAGATATGGGACTACCTACGAAAATATACCCAAAGAAGTTTGGTCGGCCAAATAAAGATTACGATAACGTTCGACGCAGGAGCAAAAGGATTAAACAAGAAGACTTGATATTAGTTTGTCAGACCTTCTTCATAATACAGGATCAAGACTGATCGCTACTTTTGACGAAAGAGACTTAGATACATGTAATTATTCCGAACTAACACTAATATACAAATGGTGATGTGATGGATCATCTGGATTTTCAGAATATAGACAGCCCAGTGCATACGATAATGACTTTTCCAAAGTTTTAATGGCATCGTTAGTACCATTAAGGCTTCGACTACATAATGAAATGCCTTCAACAAGTAAAAATGCATTTAAAGATATGTGGGTAAATACTACTCCAGGCTCAAAGTCTTTATGCCGACCAATACATTTTGAATACATCAAGGAAAACAAAGAAACAACTCAAAATCTGGTTGATGGTATAAAACATGAAATTTCTAATATGGAACCTATTGACGTTCATATATTAGGACGAGTAATAACAATATCTTTTAGACCTTATTTAACAATGATAGATGGAAAAGTTGCAAATGCAATAACCGATACAAAATCTTATTTGATTTGTAATATATGCGGAAAGAAAGATTCTGATTTTAAGGACATTGAGTATTATACTCCAACTAATGAAGATGCCCTTAAGCTTGGAATATCACCACTTCATGCTCAGATTCGATTCATGGAGTACATTTTACGACAACAAGTATCGCAGTGTACCAGAACATCAGAACGCTCCAGTTGCGAATAATTCTGCTTTAAAGCAGATACAGTTGGAAGAAAAGAAAAGTATTCAAGATGAGTTTATGAAACGTGGATTAATCATTGACAAACCTTTATATGGCTATGGAAACTCCAATAATGGCAACACTGCTAGGCGATTTTTTGATGACCCTGAAACCACATCTTCTATAACTGGTTTTAGTTTTAATCTCATAAGACGTTTCAAAATAATACTGGCCGTCATAAATAGCAAAAAGTTAATTAATAAGGACAAGTTTGAAAAATATTCAAAAGACACTCTGATTCTAATAAATGAATTATATCCATGAAAATCAATAACTCCAACCGTACATAAAGTGCTAGCGTATACAAAAGAACAAATAGAAAAAACATTATTCCTCTGGGGGAACTAACCGAAGAAGCACAGGAAGTTAGAAATAGAGATGTTAAGCAATATCGACTTTTCAATACACGTAAATGCTCTAATGCATCATTTGCATACAAAGCATAAGAATGAAATGGTTGCCAAAAATAAGTATTGAAATCGAGAAGGACGATCCCGAAGCAGAGGAAATTAATAGCT
The DNA here is from genome assembly GCA_944452675.1 of Tachina lurida. NCBI lineage: Eukaryota > Metazoa > Arthropoda > Insecta > Diptera > Tachinidae > Tachina > Tachina lurida. The sequence continues at coordinate 97,934,926 of OX101752.1, forward strand.
TGCTAGGCCATGATGTCTCAGATACATATGTACATTGTACATATATCTCTTGATACATAAGTATTTATATTCATACAAACAAATATCTGATATCATGGCAAAAAGTCTCTGGAATTCTCTGTCAAATTATATTCAAAACTCAGGCAATTTATATGCGTTTAAAAAGGAGCTACATAAAAAATTTTTCGTAATTTAATGTTCTAATGTTAAATTAACTACTAATTTTTTTTAAATAAATAAATAACTCAATCTATTTGTCCTTGTAGGTATATAAATATACTTATATTTATGTATATAAATTCTTATATTTTATTGTATTTAAGTAAAAAAAAGTATTTAATAACAGCTTCAAGAGTTCATAAAAAATGTGGGTTTGTTTGAGTATCAGATATACACGTAAATTGTTACCTGAGGTGTTATATTTGTGTATACATTTTAAAACTGATATAATGGCAAAGGAATACATATTATATACCGTTGAATAGATAATTATATCTACTATTGTAATAACATAGAAAAAATTAAGAAACATTTGCAGTAAAGAAAATAAGATCAATAATTTAGACAAAAATAAAAAATGTAGAAAATTAAAATTTTTAATCAAAATTGGATTTCGAATATTTCAAAAAGTATTGAAGGTAGGAGAATAATTTTTTTTCAGTTTGCAAAACTAAATGTATGCTATTGATAAAAATTAAAATGATTCCCAATTTATAATTTTATAATACTTTTTTCTTATTGGGAAAAATTGTGTTAGAAAAATTTTAGAATTTTTAGAAAATCTCCTCTCCTGCCTACATTTATGTGTAGGATGTCGAAAGTTTCTTACAGGCTACTAACAACAAATTTATTTATAATAAAAAACCAAAAAATTTACAAAAACGACCGTGCAATTTTTTTGCCACATCCGAAAATCGGATTTTTTGAAAAAAAATTGCTAGTTTTCGACCAATGCTGAATGTAGGGTGCACCAACAACAATCTCCAAAATTTATTTCACAGCCTTTCTCAATGTCTCCTTTCTCAGAAACAATCAAAGTTTTTATCAAATACTTAATAATTTTTTAAAATATTCCAAAAAAATTAAGAATACTTTTTTCACAAAATATACCAAATTTTTTCATAATTTTTAAAAATCCAAATTGCAAAATTATTCCTTGCCACAATTTTTGAGATATCGAAAAAATTTTTTTTTTATATAAATTGTAATGAAGTTTTCTTTCAAAAACATTAAAACATACTGATTTTTGCCAAGTAATAAAGAAGTTATGTACTAACGAATAAAAAAAGTCAGGGCCAAAAATTAAAAAATAAATTTTTCAAGTCAAATAACTTGGAAACTGAAAGAGATGAAATGGTACTCTCAGCATGTTTTATTTTTATTTCTTAACGTAGATTGTCCCGCTGAAAAAATTATTGAAATCGGTCCCTATTTACAAAAGTTACAAGCTCCGAAAGAATTTCGATACCCGCACTTTCCCACTTTGAGGCTGTTTGGAGCTACCCTGTCTTACAACAGGGTGCCTCAAAATATGCTTTCTAAAAATTTCAACACTTCTACTTTCCAAAACAGTTGGTTTCATCGAAATCGGTTAACTAGTTCAAAAGTTGCGGACTTTTTACCACTTTTTTTTTAATTCACGCCACTGTGCGTGGTTGACGGAATACTGTGCACGTGAATATCTGTTGCCGATATATGGTGTACATTTTGTTGCGACGAATGAGACATTGTTGTTCGTGGAACATTTTGAACGTACATTGTATTTGTAGAATGATCATGCATCTCAAGGCGTCTTGGTGATATGAGTTGGCATTTTCAATCCGGTCAATAAGTTGCTTCTTATTTCACGAACACGATATTCCAATCTCTCTGCATTTTGCTTGCAGTTTCTTGACGGTGAATGTATTGTGATGATTTCACGACCAAGGGATGAAATTCGTAGTAATCCCACTTTGAGAATGTCAAAGGATAGCTTGGTATCAGAAGTAAAAAAAACGTTCGTTTTAGATATTAAAATAGATATTTCGTTTATTAAAGAAAATTAGGAATTGCGTCGTTAAATGCTCAATCACGAATGTTCGTTTATTTCAAAAGAACCAAACGTGGTAGTATGTGGTCTGTTCAGTCAATAACCCAGGGTTGTATTACTTTATGGCAGTGATGCTAACATGACAGATTTGAATACTTATTGTTAGTTCATATTTGAAGATTCAATAAATAAATATATGTATTAAAAGAAATAGAAAATATATTTTATATTTACAGTCCGATCTTAAGGTTTTATATCATGAATTTGTTTGTTTCAGGAAGGCCAATATTTTTGCTCTGAGGTCCGTTGAGCTCAAGTGTACCGTTCTAGTACTTACAACCAAAATCTCATTTCCTACCACCCTAATGTGACACCCTAATATCAGAAATTTATAGCTCGCAAGAAATTTTAAAACTTTTGTTAAGAAAGTATTTCGATAATTACAGCACAACTATTTAAAAAATGCTTTTATAAATTCATTGTTGCAGACCGCAGGGGTCACCTTTTTAAATTTATTATAGCTTTAGTATTCACATTCAGATATTAAAGTATAATATATCGACGAGTTTGTCCGTGGCAGACCAATTTTTTTTAATTTAAAAGTCTTTGACCTCAAGTACGTTTATAGTATCAACCCATCATATCTCAACTTATACAAAAAGAATTTAAACAAGTAAAATAAAAGCAAATAACAGAAATTTTTATCGATCATATTTTAGATGATACACAAAAAAAATTAGTAATGATAACAAAAACCTGGGTCGATTTGACAATTTTGTTGTTAAAATGGCGTCAAAAAAATATTTTGTCGTATTAATAAAAAATTCTCAATATGACAAAAAAGTTTGTCAGAAGGATACATTTTCTGTTACATTGATAAAAAAAATTTTTGTTTTTTATCAATTTTTTTTTTTTCATATATATATTTATTTATTGTATCTTCAAAAATGAACTAACAAGAAGTAATCAAATCTTAAATCTAAATATAATTATTAGGCCCGACCAGTATCGGACATAAACTTAGTGATAGTTATAAATAATACATAAGTAGTGATAATTAAAAAGGGGAAAAAAAGAACTATTTTTAAGCAGTCCCATCTGGAGTGTTGAGTATAAGAGCCCTTGTGTCCCTCTTTTTTAAGCGGATGTGTCCAGTAAAGCTCAAAATATTACAGGCAAGCGGATTAAGAAGTAACTCGAGTTTTGTTAAATATTTTCCTGCGTATTTTGCAATTTCTTTTATCAATTTAACCATATTTTTTTGACGCATTACAAAAATTGTATCATATTTTTTTTGTCAGTTCTCGTTGTACCTTCATAGTGAACAGACGTAGTAGCGGAATTTTTTTACATACATGCTAAACAAAAAAAACATAAAAAAAAATATTTGTAGTACATAATATTCGTTGTACATTAACTTTGACAAACAAGCTTTTTTTGCTTTGCTAATATTTTTTTTTTTACATAGACAGTAATAACTAAAACAAAAAAACAAAAAAACAACCGTAAACAAAATAACTCAAAGTGCCCTTGAGGAATACACTTACAAAGTGCCCTTGAGGAATACTCTATATGAGTACTTCAAAAACAAATAATTGTGAAGTGAGTTATAACGGTAGAAATGCCTTTCTTACTGTGAGCTCTGCTGATCTCAATGATAACAATAAAAATAAAAAATCTGATAATAGACTTACTGTGAGTTCTGATGATCTTAATTTAAATAAATAAAAAACCTAATGATAGACTTTTTAAACGCCTAAGCCAATTTTTCGTCAGCGATCAACTTCGCTTTGTCCAATGCCAACTAGTGATTCGTTAACATTACAGTTGCCTACTACTTCGTCATTTAAATCAGCGATATCATCGGATTCATCACTTACCCAATTAGTCACTGTAAATAAGAGTAGCCCAAAGCCCAAGGTCCAAGTCGGAATGGACCGATATATTATTGTGGGAAAGCGCGGGCGAAGCCCAAAGTGTACTAAAATTGCATCTGCTTCAAAGGTATCTAGGGATAACAGCGCATTATTCACTAATCGTTTTCAAATATTGCAAGATGACAACGACACACCTGATATATCCGCGAACAAAACCTCCAAGCCGCCACCAATCTATTTGAGAGATAAAAATTCAAACGCTCTTATTAAGAAATTAATTTCGGTCATTGATGAGAAAAAATTTCACATTGTTCCAATAAAACGTGGCAATATCGATGAAACGAAAATTCAAATTTATGACGAAACAGATTTCCGCAAAATGGTCTCTGAATTTGAAAAAAATAAAACAAGTTTCTACACATACCAGCTTAAGAGTGCTAAAGGCCTGAAGATCGAATTGAAGAGAATAGATTCTTATGTTGTTCCCGAAGAAATAAAAGATGCACTCGGCCTCCAGGGATTTAAGGTAAAAAATTTTTCAAATATATATAAATAGGGAGAAGATCCCCCAGCCTCTATTTTACGTTGAACTTGAGCCGAATGATATAAAATTGAGAAAAAATGAGACGCACCCAATTTATAATTTAAAATATCTTTTATACCGAAAAATAACAGTTGAAGAACCACACAAGCGTTCTTGACCCGTACAGTGCCATAATTGTCAAGAATATGGCCACACTAAAACTTACTGCAAATTACTTGCAGTTTGTGTTATTTGCGGTGAATTGCATGGTACTGCAAAACCAAAAGATCAAGCAGAAAAAAAATGCAGTAATTGTGGAGGTAATTGCACCGCTAACTATAAAGGACATCCTGTATATTCTTTCGTTAAAACGACTATGGGGCAAAAACCTAAAGTAGCTCCAGCACAAACAGTAAACACTTACTCCGCCACTTCCTCAAACGAGCCAACCAGTTACTTCACGTGTATCGTATGCCAATGCTGATAAGACTAGTTCAATTCCCACACAAAATGTTTCACCGCCAAATAATTCAACGAATGCAAACTCAACCTTTAACTTTAGTCGCCTTGAAGCTACTATTGAGAATCTGGTGCTAACTATAAAAAACTTTACAACAAATATGATTGGCATGATGCAAGAAATGCTGAGAATGCAGAATACTCTGCTTTAAGCATTAGGACATGTTAAAAATATGTTTCTTGAACGCAAACGGCATTCGTCAACATAAGCTTATAATGCTAAACAGACGTTTTGGGGCTCGCGTCTTATTACACCCAGAGGTCGAGCATTGTTCAACACAATTTCAAAAATGGGCTTGGACGTCATTTCGAGTAGGAAGCCCACATATTTGCCGACTGACATACGTAAAATTCCGGATGTTATAGATTTTGGCGTCATGAAAAATATTTCTAGGGAATTAATTCACGTTGAAGCTTCTCTAGATCTCTCGTCGGATCACTCTCCCACGATCATTACAATATGTAGCTCACTGAGAAGTGACTTACCTCACCCATATGTGAAGATGATAAATCGTGTTAATTGGCTGGGATTCAAAAAATATCTTAGTAGTCATTGCACGGAAAACATAACACTAAGAACACCTGATGATGTTGAATCTAACATTGCCAACCTTAATGAAAATATTAAACAGGCTGCTGAACATGCTGAACATTCCACTACCGCCCATCCGCAGACAAGGTTAAATAGAATTTATTCTACGGATATTGAAAATCTCGTAAGTGAAAAAAGAAGAGCTAGAAGAGAATGGCAACAGCAAAGATCACCCCAACTTAAAAGCAGATTTAAAGAGTGTACTAAACGACTCCAAGAGTTGCTTGCATTAAAAAAACTGCATCTCTTAAAAATTACTTGGAAGGTCTTGATGTCACACCAGCATCTAATTACTCTTTGTGGCGCGCTGCTAGAAAGCTTAAAACACCAGTTGAGTTTAAACCACCTCTGCGCACATCTACAGGAGGTTGGGCAAGAAGCGATACTGAAAAAGGTAAAATATTTGGTGAGCATTTAAAATCCGTATTTACCCCAAACATATGTTCTGGTGCTGTTGATTTGCCAAATGTAGTTGCACTACCCCCTCGACCAATAAAATTTTAGACGCGTGATGTACAAAAACTAATGCTGAACTCAACCCGAAAAAAGCTCCGGGTATTGATGAAATTAGTAACCAGATGCTGATGAAGTTGCCTCGTATAGCTATTAGAATCCTGCTATTAATTTTTAATGCCATTTTACTACTGGAGTATTATCCAAACAGCTGGAAGCTTGCCAAGGTTAAAATGATTCCAAAGCCGGGCAAAGATCTTACTAAAGCTGAGTCATATAGGCCAATAAGTTTACTGTCAACAATGTCAAAGCTTTTCGAAAAACTGCTCATGACAAAATTGTCCCCAATTCTAGTTAGTAGTGGGTGCATACCGGACACATCAATTTGGTTTTAGAAGTCAGCATAGCACCATTGAACAAACTCATAGATTGGTTCAATTTATAAGAAAAACTTTTCAAGAAAAAAGTATTGCTCTGCGCTGTTCATTGATGTTTCTTAGGTATTTGATAAAGTGTGGCATGAAGGCTTAATTTTAAAATTAATGACTTACCTACCAATAAACATTCTAAATCTGCTGGAAAGTTACATTATTGCCCGGAAGTTCACTGTTGTGGAAGGAAACTTTATGAGTACGCCTGAAATAATCTCATGCGGTGTGCCACAGAGGAGTTTACTGGGGCCAGTTTTTTATTTGATTTATACTTGTGATATACCATTGAGCAGTAACATTCACACATCTACATTTGCCGATGATACAGCCTGCCTTAGTATGCACGAAAACCCTCACGAGGCTTTCCGATATCTTCAGCAACATATTACCCAGCTAGAACTATGGTTAAACATGTGGAGAATAAAGGTAAATGAACAGAAGTGTGCTCAGGTAACATTTACCTTAAGAAAGGACACTTGTTCCCCCATTACAATCAATAATCAAATTGTTCCTCAAAACTTACATGTGAAATACCTTGGTATACATCTTGATCGTAGGCTCACATGGAAATACCACATTGACTCTAAGCTAACGCAAATGAAACTTAAACTAACCCAGATACATTGGCTGGTTGGTAGAAATTCAACCCTCACCCTAGACTGCAAACTTTTAATATACAAGTCGCTCTTAAAACCTATATGGTGCTACGGAATTCAGCTTTGGGGTACTGCTTCAGCTTCTTATGTCGAGAGAATCCAACGAAGGCAAAACAAAATTTTACGGTTAATAACATCGGCTCCATGGTATATAAAAAATTCAAATATACATCGTGATTTAAATATGCCACTAGTGACTGAAGAAATTGCAAAATACGCAGGCAAATATTTAACAAAACTCGAGTCACATCCTAATCCGCTTGCCCGTAATATTTTGAACTTTACTGGACACATCCGCCTAAAAAAGAGGGACACAAGGGCTCTCATTCACAGCACTCCAGATGGGACTTCTTGAAAATACTTTTATTGTTTTCCTTTTGATTATCACTACTTATGTATTATATATAACTATTACTAAGCTTATGTCCGACACTGGTCGGGCCTAATTATATATTTAGATTTAAGATTTGAATACTTATTGTTAGTTCATATATGAAGATACAATAAATAAAAATCATGTACTAAAAAAAAATATTTTTTTTAGTGTAGATATAATACCGTTATTCATATCTCTTACTATATTTTGACAGTGATATTCGGTTTACCAGTGCAATAGTTGTTACCGTAATACGTGTTACGTCTATACTTTTCTAAAATAATTAATTGTGTTTTGTGTATTTTAAATATAAAACGTTAAGAAACAAGTAAGAGTGCTATATTCGGCTGAGTCGAATCGTATATACCCATTAACCAAAGTGCGTATATGTAGTATAGAGATACATAGAGAAGCACATAGGTACATACATATTTTTTTTTTTTTTTTTTAAATTTATCACTTGGCTCTAGTGCAATTTTTAGTAAGCGACCTCTCAGTATTTTTCGATTAAATCTTTTTTTTTTCGATATTAGCAATGAGTTGAACTTTTTATTCTACGCTCTGTATTTCAGAAATATTTTATATTCACCCTTATTCCAGTTGTCAAAAACGACGCACAGTGAGACAGCCCTATAGTAATCGCGGCAAAAAATGGTTTTTGGAGTGTCGTCCAATTTGAATAAAATTTTCACAGTATATTAACAGATATATGAGTAACAATTCCCTGAAATTTCAGCCTCATAACTTCATTACTTTTTGGTCTAGAGCAAGTCAAAGTTGAGGTATGCCAACGCGCTTGAAATATGTTAGTTCAATATGTAATATTCAAAAGCTTATTAATAAAAAAATACATAATAAATATAACTTTAAAGTATTTTGTTAATTAATTTAGTTGTTGTAGAATGAGTAGATGAAAGAAGAAATTTAAAAAAAAACACAAACAAAAAATTTCTTAACAACAGAATTGTGGTGTAAAAATTTAACATTTTGCATTTTCAATGGACTAGGAAATATAGAGCAGCCCCTCGCCCTAGGTGCAGACTTATATCAAATGAAGGATTGAAGTCTCAGCTTTCATTTGAAGTAAAGGACATATTGCAAAAGTTTGCAAAAGTAATTTAAACATACAAAATACTACAAAAAATACGCAACGCGCACATTCTGTCGCTATACGTATGTTAGCATGTTTACTGTACTTCTATTTTTTTAATTATTAATTATTTTTTTGTTAAACAACATAATAAACATTATTATTAAAAAATTATTGACAGAATGAAAAAAAATTGTTCTTTTTTATTTCATTTCAATGGCGTAATAGTGGGAGTGTTATTGTAATTTTTGCATGCAACATTACAGTAAATATCAAATTTGAAGGTTGATTTTTTTTTAACTGGAATTGTCTTAAAAATAACCTGTGCAAAATTTCAAAGCTCTACAATGACTCCTTGTATTTAATGCCAGTGTTGTCTCACTGTGCGACGCCACGTCATACAATATTAAAAAGAACTATTCCTAAAGAATTTTTTCAAATTTGTTCAGCACAAGGGAACAGTTTCAAGGAAATGAAACGGAACATGTATTTAAATTAATTTTATATTTAGGACTGTTCTTTAGCAATAACTTTTATTTTTATCTCTACTTACTTAAAATTAATAAGAGCTTGTTACAAGCTGTCACCATCTATTTAAAACACAACTGTGCTGAGTGCATAACAAGCAACATGCCACAAGCCTTCATTTATACTTAAATAAAAATTGAACATGTATAAAAAAATTCAGTACAGTGCGACTTTGACTGTTTTTTTTTTAATATGGCGTTTTTTACTTTTGGTTCTTTTTTCAGTTTAAACGATTTTTTTAGTTTTGTCGCTTTTTTCTTGTTTTGGGGATTTTTTTTCGTTTGTTTTCATTTTGGCGATTTTTTTATTTTGGCGATTTTTTTCATTCTGGCGATTTTTGTGTTTTTCGCGATTTATTTAGTTTTCGAAATCTTTTTTGAATCGGGGTTTTTTTTTTGGTTTTGGCGATTTTTTCTTTGGTTTTTAGCGATTTTTTCCGTTTGTCGATTTTATAATTTTGGTATTTTTTTGTTTTACCGTTTTAGAAAATTTCAAGAGGTTTGCTTTTACGGTTTCCAAGATACAGCAGCTTGTCAAAATTACATTAACTGATGTAACATCCTTTACTTAAAATTTTTTTTAAAATTTAATTTGTATATAGTCTCTATAAAAATACACTAACTTTACAAATTTAAAGTGTATATAAATACAATTGTATGTATGTTACATGGGATTTTAAAATTTATCGTTGCTTGTTTTGAAACACCCTTTAATTTTTAACTCTCATGTATTTGTTGTTGCAGCGACTAAAATTCTACACACTCTTTCCATATTTCAGGTCCGTAGCTCTTACGATTTAACAAAAAAATATAATATGACCTACTTACTTTTATATACAAAAAAAAAATTTTTCCAACCCTGGAATCATAATTTTAGATTTTTCTGATTCCTTGTACCAATCTAGTAGTTCTTAAAAAATTTGTAAACTATGTTAAGTGAACAAAGAAAATAGGAAATGAAAAAAAATTGTTTTATTTAGTTACTTTAATATCCAGAAAAACAGTTAAAAGTTTCCAGCTCTGGAGCTGTGGTTTTTATTTTTACAATTTTTCACACCAAATTTTTCTTTTGAAAATGTATAATATACATAATTTATAAAGAAAAAGAAAATAATTAATTAGACCTACTTACTTTTATATATAACGAAAACTGTAAGTTTTCCAATCCTGGGATCATCCTTTTTTATTTTTCTGATCTCTTACGCCAATCTCTTTCATTTCAGAATATAATATATGTTTAATTTATAGGAAAAAAAGGAAAAATTGGTTTTAGTAAATTACTTTTATATAACAAAAAAGTTAAAGCTTTACAACCATGGAAACGTCTTCTTAATTTGGTTATTTTTTTTTTATTTGAAATACCAACTTTATTTGTACTGAAGTATAAAATAAGTTTATTTAACAAAAAAAAGTAAAAAAATTTGTGTTATCTAGTTAATTTTATATGGCAAAATCAATTTTAATTTTTCCAACTCTGAAACTTTCTGGTCGATTTCGCTGATTTTAAATACCAATCTATTTTGGACCATTTCTGATACACCAGTCCAAAACGAACACAATTTAAAAATTGACGATTTCAAACTTTAAAATTTTTTCGTTTTCGATTTTGAGCAAAAAAACTCGTATTCTTTTCACTTGTTAACAGTCTTGTGAAAAGAATACGAGTTTTTTGCTCAAAAGTGAAAATGAAAAAATCTAAAAGTTTGAAATCGTCCATTTCCAAATTGTTTTCTTCTAAATTCGGATGCTAGAACACATACTATTAATTTGTATTTTCTAAATTTCAACTTAAACAGGCGTATCATTTGTTTTAACATCCGAACTCACAAGAAAATATGTGAAACTAAATTGCCGACGAAGCGCGATGCAATTAGTTTCTTTTTATATCGGCGACATAACTCTGACCGAAACCGAAAGCTGTGTCCTTTTAAACAGGAAGTTTTTTAGAAGTGTTACCCTCTTATGCAAAAAAATATTTTACTTGAGCTTTAAAGTTCGTAGTAGTTACCAAGCACTTTAAGGCTAGCATTGCTTTTTAAGAAATTGTATGCAAAAGACAACTTTAATTATTTTGTAATTTAATAATAAATACCTACTGGTAACTCCATCGTGTTCAACCACCAATTCACAGCTTATGATGTACAACACCGAATAGAATTTCATTCGAGTATTCAAATAATTTTTTATATTATTAAATAAATTTTTATTATCGTGAAGTAAAGTAACCTACTTTAAAAAATATGAGCTTCTGACATGGAAGGAAAACAGATAAACATTTCTATGAAGTTAAAGTAAAAATAATATGATGAATAAAGAAAAATTATCACAATTTATTTTATTCGAATGAAATGAGTATTTGAATATCCAGATTTTATCCATTCGTTTTGACTGTATGTACATTTTTGTATAATTGTATATATTTTAATATTTTTTTATGGATGTATTTCAAATCAGTTGGATAATTTGGTGATGTTTACCATAATATAACAGAAATAAGAAATTTAAGATAAGAGCTAACACTTCTAGCTTCATTTTCAGATGTATCATGAATCAATATGTGCTATATTAACACAAATATTTGAGGTACAAAATACACATTTTGGAAATATCAACTTAAAGTGGTCTTAACAAACGTAGGTGCTTACTTTAGAATTTTGATATGATATTTGAAATTTTGAATTTCTTACAACTTGAACCAATCTGTGCGTTTGTTCAATGGTGCTATGTTGACTTCTAAAACCAAATTGATGGTCTGGGTTGCACCCATTAGCAACTAGAATAGGGGACAATTTTGACATGAGCAGTTTTTCGAAAAGTTTTGATATTGTTGATAGCAGACTTATTGGCCTGTATGACTCAGCCTTGGTAAGGTCCTTTGTCCGGCTTTGGAATCATTTTGACCTTGGCAAGCTTCCAGCTGTGTGGAAAATAATCTAGTCGCAAAATGGCATTATAAGCGAATAACAGAATTTTAATTGCAACAAGTGGCAACTTCATCAGTATCTGATTACTAATTCCATAAAAATCTGGACCTTTCGGGTTGAGTTTTTGTAACTCACACGTATTAAACTTTATTTGTTGAGGGGGTAAAGCGACTACATTCAGCAAATCAACATCACCAGTACATTTGTTTGGGGTAAATACGTATTTTAAATGCTCAGCGAATATGTTACCTTTTTCAGTATTGTTTCTTGCCCAACCTCCGGTAGATATGCGCAGAGGTTGTCTAAAATCAACGGGGGTTTTCAGCTTTCTAGCAGCCCGCCACAAAGATAAATTAGATGCTGGTGTGATATCAAGACCTTCCAGATAATATTTAAGAGATGTAGTTTTTTCAAATGCAAGCAACTCTTGGAGTCGTTTAGTCCATTCTTTAAATCTGATTTTAATTTGGGGTGATCTGTGCTGTTTCCATTCCCTTCTAGCTCTACTTTTTTACACACTAGAAGTTCAATATCTGTAGAATAAATTCTACGAAACCCAGTCTGCGGATGGTAGGTAGTAGCATGTTCAGCAGCCTGTGTAATCATTTAGTTAAGGTTGGCTATATAAGCTTCAATATCTTCGGTTGTTCTTAGAGTAATGTTTTCCGTGCAATGACTACTAAGGTATTTTTTGAATCCCAGCCAATTAACACGATTTATCATCTTCACATATGGGTGAGGTAAGTCACTTCTCAGTGAGCTACATATTGTAATGATCGTGGGAGAGTGATCCGACGAGAGATCTAGAGAAGCTTCAACGTGAATTAATTCCCTAGAAATATTTTTTATGACGCCAAAATCTATAACATCCGGAATTTTACGTATGTCAGTCGGCAAATATGTGGGCTTCCTACTCGAAATGACATCCAAGCCCATTTTTGAAATTGTGTTGAACAATGCTCGACCTCTGGGTGTAATAAGACGCGAGCCCCAAAACGTCTGTTTAGCATTATAAGCTTATGTTGACGAATGCCGTTTGCGTTCAAGAAACATATTTTTAACATGTCCTAATGCTTAAAGCAGAGTATTCTGCATTCTCAGCATTTCTTGCATCATGCTAATCATATTTGTTTTAAAGTTTTTTATAGTTAGCACCAGATTCTCAATAGTAGCTTCAAGGCGACTAAAGTTAAAGGTTGAGTTTGCATTCGTTGAATTATTTTGCGGTGAAACATTTTGTGTGGGAATTGAACTAGTCTTATCAGCATTGGCATACGATACACGTGAAGTAACTGGTTGGCTCGTTTGAGGAAGAGTGGCGGAATAAGCGTTTGCTGGTTGAGCTGGAGCTAATTTAGGTTCTTGACCCATAGCCTGTTTAAAGAAAGAATATACAGGGCATCTTCTGTAGTTAGCGGTGTGATTACTTTCACAATTACTGCATTTTTTCTGCTTGATGTTTTGGCTTAGTACAGCTAGCAGTACCATGCAATTCACCGCAGATAACACAAACTGTAGGTAATATGCAGTAAGTTTTTGTGTGGCCATAATCTTGGCAATTATGGTACTGTATGGAACCTGAACGCTTACGTGGCTCTTCAACTGTGATTTTTCGGTGTAAGAGATACTTTACGCTATAAATTGGATGGGTTTAATTTTTTTCAATAGTATGTCATTCGGCTATAGTTCAACCCGAAATAGGGATTGGGGGACCTTTTCTCTGTTAATTATGTTGGTAACATTTTTTACCTTAAATCCGTGGTCGATAAGTGCACATTTTACTTCTTCGGGCTCAGCAGATGAATCTATGCCCTTTAATACTATCTGTAGGCCTTTAGCACTCTTAAGGTGATATGTGTAAAAATTTGTTTTGTTTTTTCGAACTCACTAACAATATTTTGGAAATATTTTTCATCATATATTTGGATTTTAGTTCATCAATATTACCTCGTTAAATTGGAATAATGTAAAAAGTATTTTCACCAATGGGTGACAGTAGTTTTTTAGAAGTGCGTTAGAGTTTTTTCTCTCAGATAGATAGGTGGTGGCTTACAAAACTTTTGCGATGATTCAGCGGGCTTGTCGTTATTGTCTTGCAATATTGAGAAGCAATTTTGACGATTGGTAGATGATGCCCTGTTATCCTAGACAGATGCAATTTTTTGTAGAATTTGGGCTTCGCCTGCGCTTTAAGACAGTTATATATCTGTCCATTCCAACTTGGACCTTTGGTTTTGGGCTACTGTTATCTGTTGTGTTAACTGGGTTTAGTGATAAATACGAGCCCGAAGCGAATAATGTCACTGACTTATATGACGAGGTACTAGGCAACGTTAGTGTTAACGAATCACTAGGCATTGGACAAAGCGAAGTTGATCGCTGACGAAAAAGTGACTCTGCAGTTGGAAAAAGTATTTCATCAATTTTTTTATTTTTATTGTTTTTAACGAGAGCTTCAGAACTAACAGCAAGTCTATCATCAGATTTTTTTATTTTTAATGTTTTCATTAGGAGTTTCAGAACTCACAGTAAAATAGGCATTTCTGCCGTTAGAACTCACTTCACAATTTTTTCCTTTGAGGTACTCATATAGAGTATTCCTCAAGGGCACTTCGTTTGTGTTTTTGTTTGCGTTTTTTTTTTGTTTTTGTTATTTCTATGTTAAAAAAATATAAGCAAAGCAAATAAAATTTATTAAATTTTATTATTAAAGTCAATATGTATTACGAATATTTTTTTGTATTTTTTTTTTTGTTTAGTATGTATGTAAAAAAAAACACCGCTAAGACGTCTGTTAACTATGAAGGTACAACGAGAACTCTAGATGATATGATTTTTTTCCTAAATTTATTAAAGTTCAGCGTATTGTATACATATTTCTGCTATATTAAAGAGTGCCTTGTGTGCATGTCAGACAGGCTGTATATATAGGTTTTTGTTCTCGATTTTTCGATTCAAATTCAAACTTTTTCAAATCAAACTCAATTTTTTTCAAAGCCATTTCAATTTTATTCTTAAATTATTTTCAACACAAATTAAATTAAATTAATTAAATCTAAAAACAAGTCGTATTGAATATTTTTCATTTCAAATTAATTTTTCTTCATTTTAAATTAAATTTTTTTAACTTCAAATTAATTTTTTTAATTACACGGAAAATACTTAAAAAATAATTTTTATTTATACAAAATTAAATTTGAAATAAACCTCATTTGCTTGCTATATAAAATGTTCAATAAAGCGGTTTTCCAGTTGCAGCTAATGACAAATTCATACTCATATCAACATAATTGTATGTGTTCTGGCTTTCACATCGTTTTCAAATTTTTTCTTGTGAGTTCTGATGTTAAAACACATCCTACGCCTGTTTAAGTTGAAATTTAGAAAATAAAAATTAATAGTATGTGTTCTTCCATCCGATTTTAGATGAAAACGATTGTTAAATGAACGATTTCAAACTTTTAGATTTTTTCGTTTTCACTTTTGGCAAAAAAACTCGTATTCTTTTCACTTGTTAATAGTCTTGTGAAAAGAATACAAGTTTTTTGCTCAAAATCGAAAACGAAAAAATCTAAAAGTTTGAAATCGTCCATTTCCAAATTGTTTTCTTCTAAATTCGGATGCTAGAACACATACTATTAATTTGTATTTTCTAAATTTCAACTTAAACAGGCGTACCATTTGTTTTAACGTCCGAACTCACAAGAAAACATGTGAAAACGATGTGGAAGCCAGAACATACATATATTATGAGTCGCATATGAATATTATGGAAATTACACACGGAATGACATACCTTTGCCATTTTTGGTAAAGGGTATAAAACTAAAAAATTTCTTTCAATATCAGTGAATTAAACAACACTAAATTGCCGACGAAGCGCGATGTAATTAGTTACTTTTTATATCGGCGACATAACTCTGACCGAAACCGAAAGCTGTGTGCTTTTAAACAGTTTTTTAGAAGTGTTACCCTCTTATGCAAAAAAATATTTTACTTGAGCTTTAAAGTTCTTAGTAGTTACCAAGCACTTTAAGGCTAACATTGCTTTGTTAAGAAATTGTATGCAAAAGACAACTTTAATTATTTTGTGATTTAATAATAAATACCTACTGGTAACTCCACCGTGTTCAACCACCAATTCACAGCTTATGATGTACAACACCGAATAGAATTTCATTCGAGTATTCAAATAATTTTTTATATTATTAAATAAATTTTTATTATCGTGAAGTAAAGTAACCTACTTTAAAAAATATGAGCTTCTGACATGGAAGGAAAACAGATAAACATTTCTATGAAGTTAAAGTAAAAATAATATGATGAATAAAGAAAAATTATCACAATTTATTTTATTCGAATGAAATGAGTATTTGAATATCCAGATTTTTTCCATTCGTTTTGACTGTATGTACATCACTAAATTATTTTTGTATAATTGTATATATTTTAATATTTTTTTATGGATGTATTTCAAATCAGTTGGATAATTTGGTGATGTTTACCATAATATAACAGAAATAAGAAATTTAAGATAAGAGCTAACACTTCTAGCTTCATTTTCAGATGTATCATGAATCAATATGTGCTATATTAACACAAATATTTGAGGTACAAAATACACATTTTGGAAATATCAACTTAAAGTGGTCTTAACAAACGTAGGTGCTTACTTTAGAATTTTGATATGATATTTGAAATTTTGAATTTCTTACAACTTGAACCAATCTATGCGTTTGTTCAATGGTGCTATGTTGACTTCTAAAACCAAATTGATGGTCTGGGTTGCACCCATTACCAACTAGAATAGGGGACAATTTTGACATGAGCAGTTTTTCGAAAAGTTTTGATATTGTTGATAGCAGACTTATTGGCCTGTATGACTCAGCCTTGGTAAGGTCCTTTGTCCGGCTTTGGAATCATTTTGACCTTGGCAAGCTTCCAGCTGTGTGGAAAATAATCTAGTCGCAAAATGGCATTATAAGCGAATAACAGAATTTTAATTGCAACAAGTGGCAACTTCATCAGTATCTGATTACTAATTCCATAAAAATCTGGACCTTTCGGGTTGAGTTTTTGTAACTCACACGTATTAAACTTTATTTGTTGAGGGGGTAAAGCGACTACATTCAGCAAATCAACATCACCAGTACATTTGTTTGGGGTAAATACGTATTTTAAATGCTCAGCGAATATGTTACCTTTTTCAGTATCGTTTCTTGCCCAACCTCCGGTAGATATGCGCAGAGGTTGTCTAAAATCAACGGGGGTTTTCAGCTTTCTAGCAGCCCGCCACAAAGATAAATTAGATGCTGGTGTGACATCAAGACCTTCCAGATAATATATAAGAGATGCAGTTTTTTCAAATGCAACCAACTCTTGGAGTCGTTTAGTCCATTCTTTAAATCTGATTTTAATTTGGGGTGATCTGTGCTGTTTCCATTCCCTTCTAGCTCTACTTTTTTTGCACACTAGAAGTTCAATATATGTAGAATAAATTCTACGAAGCCCAGTCTGCGGATGGTAGGTAGTAGCATGTTCAGCAGCCTGTGTAATCATTTAGTTACGGTTGGCTATATAAGCTTCAATATCTTCGGTTGTTCTTAGAGTAATGTTTTCCGTGCAATGACTACTACTAAGGTATTTTTTGAATCCCAGCCAATTAACACGATTTATCATCTTCACATATGGGTGAGGTAAGTCACTTCTCAGTGAGCTACATATTGTAATGATCGTGGGAGAGTGATCCGACGAGAGATCTAGAGAAGCTTCAACGTGAATTAATTCCCTAGAAATATTTTTCATGACGCCAAAATCTATAACATCCGGAATTTTACCTATGTCAGTCGGCAAATATGTGGGCTTCCTACTCGAAATGACGTCCAAGCCCATTTTTGAAATTGTGTTGAACAATGCTCGACCTCTGGGTGTAATAAGACGCGAGCCCCAAAACGTCTGTTTAGCATTATAAGCTTATGTTGACGAATGCCGTTTGCGTTGCAGAAACATATTTTTAACATGTCCTAATGCTTAAAGCTGGCTTGTTTGAGGAAGAGTGGCGGAATAAGCGTTTGCTGGTTGAGCTGGAGCTAATTTAGGTTCTTGACCCATAGCCTGTTTAAAGAAAGAATATACAGGGCATCTTCTGTAGTTAGCGGTGTGATTACTTTCACAATTACTGCATTTTTTTCTGCTTAATGTTTTGGCTTAGTGCAGCTAGCAGTACCATGCAATTCACCGCAGATAACACAAACTGTAGGTAATATGCAGTAAGTTTTTGTGTGGCCATATTCTTGGCAATTATGGTACTGTATGGAACCTGAACGCTTACGTGGCTCTTCAACTGTGATTTTTCGGTGTAAGAGATACTTTACGCTATAAATTGGATGGGTTTAATTTTTTTCAATAGTATGTCATTCGGCTCTAGTTCAACCTGAAATAGGGATTGGGGGACCTTTTCTCTGTTAATTATGTTGGTGAAATTTTTTTCCTTAAATCCTTAGTCGATAAGTGCACATTTTACTTCTTTGGGCCCAGCAGATGAATCTATGCCCTTTAATACTATCTGTAGGCCTTTAGCACTCTTAAGGTGATATGTGTAAAAATTTGTTTTGTTTTTTCGAACTCACTAACAATATTTTGGAAATATTTTTCATCATATATTTGGATTTTAGTTCATCAATATTACCTCGTTAAATTGGAATAATGTAAAAAGTATTTTCACCAATGGGTGACAGTAGTTTTTTAGAAGTGCGTTAGAGTTTTTTCTCTCAGATAGATAGGTGGTGGCTTACAAAACTTTTGTGATGATTCAGCGGGCTTGTCGTTATTGTCTTGCAATATTGAGAAGCAATTTTGACGATTGGTAGATGATGCCCTGTTATCCTAGACAGATGCAATTTTTTGTAGAATTTGGGCTTCGCCTGCGCTTTAAGACAGTTATATATCTGTCCATTCCAACTTGGACCTTTGGTTTTGGGCTACTGTTATCTGTTGTGTTAACTGGGTTTAGTGATAAATACGAGCCCGAAGCGAATAATGTCACTGACTTATATGACGAGGTACTACGCAACGTTAGTGTTAACGAATCACTAGGCATTGGACAAAGCGAAGTTGATCGCTGACGAAAAAGTGACTCTGCAGTTGGAAAAAGTATTTCATCAATTTTTTTATTTTTATTGTTTTTAACGAGAACTTCAGAACTCACAGCAAGTCTATCATCAGATTTTTTTATTTTTAATGTTTTCATTAAGAGTTTCAGAACTCACAGTAAAATAGACATTTCTGCCGTTAGAACTCACTTCACAATTTTTTCCTTTGAGGTACTCATATAGAGTATTCCTCAAGGGCACTTTCTTTGTGTTTTTGTTTGCGTTTTTTTTTGTTTTTGTTATTTCTATGTTAAAAAAATATAGGCAAAGCAAATAAAATTTATTAAATTTTATTAATAAAGTCAATATGTATTAAGGGGCCCATACATGTTGGTAAATTTTCAATTTTTGTCAATGTATTCGTCACACAGACAATGCAGTATGAAAAATCAAAATAGTTTTGATTTTGAAATGAACTCATACTGCTGACAGTTTTTCAAATGAACAAAAAATGAATTTATTCATTTTTCTGATATGTATTTTTTTAAATTTGACTTTTTTCTGAAAAAAAGAAAGTAAAACAAACAAAAAATAAGTTTAGAAATAAAATGTGTAAAGAAAATACGTTTTCTCTTAATTTCTTGAGTTTTACCAATATTTTTTTTTTGTTCTCAAATGCATGTTTATTTAATAAATTTTTATTTTAAATGATGATTGATAAGTTTGTGGTAAAATATCAATCACACACGCATACCAAGTGTTCATCGGCAGTAGCTGCAAGCAGTATGTGTCTATGGGCCCCTTTACGAATATTTTTTTGTATTTTTTTTTTTGTTTAGTATGTATGTAAAAAAAACACCGCTAAGACGTCTGTTCACTATGAAGGTACAACGAGAACTCTAGATGATATGATTTTTTTCCTAAATTTATTAAAGTTCAGCGTATTGTATACATATTTCTGCTAAATTAAATAGTGCCTTGTGTGCATGTCAGACAGGCTGTATATATAGGTTTTTGTTCTCGCTTTTTCGATTCAAATTCAAACTTTTTCAAATCAAACTCAATTTTTTTCAAAGCCATTTCGCATATGAATATTATGGATATTAGTTACAACTATTTAACTTTAATCTTAATAAACTCCAGGATTGGAGAAAACCCAAATATAGATATGTGTTATATTTGTATCATAAGATAATTTCTGAAAAACTGTAGAAAAGTATGCATTAATTTCGAAGGCAGAAGTAGTCACTTTGAATAATTTAATACAAAAGAATTACATATATATGTACATACATATGTCAAGTTTTAAGTTACCTTCTGTAGCTCCAAATATTCAGAAGAAATAATTTTGGTTTACAAAAGGTTAACAAAACAAAATTTCTAACATGTAGGGAAAAAACGAATTTTTTTGAAATCTAATGGCAACATTGATACAATTTTTGGAAGAACAAAAATCAAAACTAGAAACATGGAAAAAATCATCTATGAATGTAAAATGTTTTTGGAAGCAACTTTTAAAGAGAATCAAAAATAAAACAAGATTTTTAAATCCTCGTATGAATTGGGCCTTAGTTTTTGAGAAAACTTTTTCAATTGGGTTTAGCATATTGGAGTATGGAGGAAGAAAAACTAAAATGTGACGGGACTCAGCAATTTTATCTTTAACCACTTGCGTTTTGTGTATCTTTGCATTTTCAGGGATCAGCCAAGCAACTATGATGCTGGATTTATCTAATTTATCGAATAATTCTTCAAGGAAATGTGTGAACATGTTGGTATTAACCGGAGAATTAGCAATTACTTTTTTATGTAAAATGCCATGTATGTTCATAGCTGCAATAAGGGAAACATTGCGTAACAGTTTTGTGCGTGAAAGGGTTAATCGGCGTTTCCATTATTGTACTGGGAAATATTTTCCAGTACAATAAATAACACAATCAGGGCTATCATGAATAAAATTCCACGTAAAATGTCTCCCTTTTCCAATTAGAATATTTTGTTTTCCCTATTATATGCTATTAGTTGAAATTTTTCCCTAGGAAATATTTCACGTGGAATTTTATTCGTGATAGCCCTGAATAATATAAAAGGAATCACGAATAAAATAAAAAAACTAGAGATCGACCGAAGGCGTTTTTTTTTGGCCGAAGCCGAAGCCGATTAATCGGTCGAACTCTAAAAAAAACAAGTTTTTAAATCTTTCTGCATTGAATTCGTGGAAAAGTTAAATTGAAGTGGAAAAAATTTAATTAAAAAAAAAAATTAATTCTAAAAGAAAAAGAAATAATTTGAAATGAAATAAAATGAATATTGGTTGAAAATAATTTAATTTGTTCTGAATAAAATTGAAGTTGCTTTGAAAAGAATTGATTTCGATTTGTAAAAAATTTAATTTGAATGGAAAAAGTGTTAATTTGAGAGTAAAAACCTATATCAGTTGATCACTCACTCTCTTGTTTTATAATTCTTTCTTCAAATGTGTCACTACTTTTTTGATTTTACTACTTGAAATTGAAAACATTTATATAATTTTTAAATACATTATTTTTAATGAAAATTTGTACATATGTGAGTGTGTATATATGTTAATTACGGTTGCCAGTTTTGAAATCATAGAAATCAGTATATAAGAGAAAAGAATCAGTACAATTGAAAAAAAACAGTACAATATTTTTTCAATATAAAATTTTATTTTATTGGCATAAAAGGCTTAAGCGCTTCTTAAAGCAAAACTTGAATCAATCTATAATTTGCCCCAAGGCAAAATTGTATAAATAAAATAATATTTTTACAAAATTTTTCGAAGAAGAAACTTTAAATTCATTATTTGCACCCATCAGAAATCACTAATAGCGAATGTTTCTTGCTTAAATTAAAAAAAAATAACTGAACAAAATTAACATTTACTTAAATATAAATATATCACCTTCTTTTTCTCTTGTTTCTTTTTATATGTAGTATGCAATTTTATATAACAAGGTGGTATTAGAGGCAGTAGTATAAATGTAGGGATACTGGCTCAATGTATTTTTTCCATAAGGATCACATAAATGTAGGGATACTGGCTCAATGTATTTTTTCCATAAGGATCATTCTAATTTGTATATATGTGCATAAGAAAGGATATTCCAATACATGTATTTTCTCCATAAGGAAGGATATTCTAGTATAAAACAGAATGTTTTTTCAAACAAAATTCTAGTCTTACAACATCATTCAAAAAAACTAAAACAATATTTAAAAACTGTTAAATTATATGAATATTATTTTTGCAGTGATAAGTGTATTCATTAAAAATAAATAATTTTCTTTAAAATTAACAACGAAAAATAAGAAGACTTTCAACAATTTTAAATTATATAAAAATTATTTTACCAGTGATAAGTTAAATTCCCAAAACTTTAAATTGTATAAAAATGGAAAACTTATATAGTTGTATTGAATGTGGAAAATTTTTCAGTAATAAAAAAAATTTATTTGAACATGAAAAAACCCATGCTGGATCATCGAAACATGTAGCAGAATTCCCTATTCCTCAAAACGGTGTTAAGAGACTACATAGCGCATTCAAGTCTAGAATACAAACATTGCTATTTGAAAACAGTGATGATGGATGTCTCTTTCCTGAGGCATTTTTGAATAAGGCTTGGTTAGCTTTAAAACCCGAAATTAATTTGTGGTTGAATGCATATAAAGCTATGAAAATTAATATTGAGCTATCGGGATTATACGCCAAGCTTTCTACAGAAGATATGGAAAATACTTCATTAGAGATTAAAACATTTCAAACGAAAATGGAACCAATTTTTAATGAAAATAGCCTTAATGAAGTCTTTATCCATAAAATAAAAGAAGTTATAAATAAAATGGAGGAGTTCCAGGAAAGAGACAGTGGATGGACGTTGGTTCAAATTATAAAATTGGAGACAAACCTTAATAAATATCAACCATTGAAAGGTTCTACATATTTTCCACTACCACAGAAGCTGAGAAAAGCTGGTGTATATGACCTGTTTTGTTTTAAATATAAAATTTTAACAAAAATGCTAATCGTATATCATCATATCCAGTCAACATAAATTTAACCCAAATAAATACACATAGAGTACTCTTGAATTTTGAAGGTTTATGCTTCCCTCTACAGATAAAAGATGTAGAGCTGTTTGAAGTGCTTAACGAATGGATAAGTGTAAATGTTTTCGGATATGATGAGGAACATAATATTATTATCGGACCATATTATAAAACAAAAGAAGTTAAATCACATCATATCAATCTTCTCTTTCTTCAAAAGGAAATTAGTTCAACAACAACAGGCCATTATGTGTGGATAAAAAATATTTCAAGGTAATATAAAACATGAATTTTTTATAAATTCCTTTCAATTGATTATTTTGTTTGTTATAATATCTTATATAGATTAATTAGGAACCAAACCAGCAAGTTTAAGGGGAGAAATTATTTTTGCAACTTTTGTTTGCAGCACTTTACAAAGGAGGACAGATTAACAAAACACATGTCAGAATGTAGAAAGCAGGTAGTATATCTTCCAAATGAAGATAAGGTAATTTTAGAATTTAAAGATCATGAGAAAGCAATGGATGTACCATTTGTTATTTATGCGGATTCTGAATGCATATTTCAGAATTTTGAAACATGCATTCCGAATCCAAATAAATCATCAACAACATTGATAAACAAACATATCCCATATGCTTTCTCATATTATTTAAAATGTAGTTATGATAAGAATTTAGATAAGTTTAAGTATTTTAAGGGGGAAGATTCACCCAAAGAATTTATAAGTGAACTAGTGTAGGATGTAGTCTTCTTATATATAAATTATTTAAAAGATATAAAACCAATGATCCCTTTGAATGAAGACGAAGAATTACACTTTAGGAAGTCCACTATTTGTCATATTTGTTTAAAACCTATTGTTAATGAAGATAAAGTTAAAGACCATTGTCATTTAAGTGGGAAATATAGAGGACCTGCACATCAAAAATGTAATTTAAATTTCAAAGTTCCACGTTTTATTCCTGTTGTCTTTCATAATCTTTCTTCGTATGATTCACATTTGTTTATAAAGGAACTTAATCATATTAATAATGGTTCAATAAATATTCTCCCATTAAATAAGGAATTGTACATATCCATTTCAAAAATTATCAGTATAGATAATATCAATATTGAAATTAGATTTTTAGACTCATACAGATTTATGCAGTCAAGTTTAGACTCATTAGCACATAATTTATCAAGAACTGATTTTACTACATTAAAGTCAAGTTTTGAAGATGAAAAACAATTTTCTTTACTAATGAGAAAAGGAGTTTTTCCATATAATTATTTAAATTCAGTTGACAAACTTAAAGAACGGAATTTACCAACGAGGGAACAATTTTTCAATATACTTACAGAGACAGAATGTTCAGTAGACGATTACAACCATGCCAAGGAAGTGTGGAATGCTTTTAATTGTGAGACACTAGAAGATTATCTAATGCTTTACCTCAAAACTGATGTTTTACTTCTGACAGACGTTTTTGAGAATTTCAGACTATTATGTAAAAACATATATAAATTAGATCCATGTCATTATTAGACAGCGCCAGGGCTTTCATGGGACGCAATGCTTAAAATTACGAAAATAAAATTACAACTTTTGACTGATATTGACATGATTACGTTCATCCAAAAGGGAATAAGAGGAGGAATTGTTCAATGTTCGAAAAGCCATTCAAAAGCTAATAATAAATATATGACAGATTTCAACAATAAGCTTCAATCTAAGTATCTAATGTATTTAGATGCAAATAATTTATATGGGTGGGCTATGTCACAATATTTACCAGAAAGTGGATTTGAATGGGTTAGTGACATTGACGGTTTCTCCTTACATTCCATTCCCGACGATTCATCTGTTGGATATATTCTAGAAGTGGATTTGACATATCCAACAGAGATTCATGATCGTCATAACTTCTTACCATTTTGTTGCGAAAACAAAGTACCTCCAATGGCTAAAGATTCAAAGCTTATATTGGATTTGACTAACAAAACTAAATATGTTATATATTATAAAAACTTGCAACAGTGTCTAACACATGGTTTAAAGTTAAACAAAATACATAGAATATTGAAATTTAAGCAGTCCGATTGGTTAAAAAGTTACATATCTTTAAATACATTTCATAGGATGAATGCTAAGAATAAATTTGAACAAAATTTCTTTAAGTTATTAAATAACGCAATATACGGAAAAACAATGGAGAACGTAGACAAACGGAAAAATATAAAAATTGTTAACTCTTGGGATAATGTTGGGAAAAAGCTTGGAGCTCGAGCTCTAATTGCCAAACCAGAATTCAGTTCTTTAAGTATTTTTGATGACAATATGATTGCAATTGAATTAAATAAAACGCATTCTATATATAATAAACCAATATATCTTGGACTTTGTGTTTTAGAGATATCTAAGATGAAAATATCATCAGATTGATATTCATTAATTTTTCCAATTATCGTATTTAAAGGTTTAGTTATTGGTTTGAATGTATCTTCTAAAATATTAACTCGTTCTATATTGTCTATTGGGATTTTTTAATTTGGCTTTCAATACTCCTCTTGTCTTAACAATATCCTTTAATAATTCATTATCCATAGTTATTGTATTTATATGTGCTTGAAATCTGCTTTATTTTTGATAATGATCTGCCTGATATTTGCTTAAGCAACTGATATTTATCTGCTAATGATCTGTTTTATGTCTGATT